>DWNE01007678.1:0-12063 GCA_018249875.1 Cecropterus toxeus | reverse complement strand
AACATCTGGCTTTCACACGCTTTCTACACTCATAGCCCCACACTAGAATTTCTTCTGTGTCGTGGATGCCGTGGACACACAAACACTAATACACAAACACCCAGACCCAGAACAGAAATCTAAACTCATCATTCATTCATATTTCTGTCTGGCTGGGAATCGAACCCAAGACCCACTGCGCGTCAGACCGGTATGGTAACCGCTCGGCCACGGGGGTCGTCAAAGATTTATGATCATATGGCATATTTAGTTCAATTTGAATGAATTTTGAGATCTGTCACTATTCTCGCAGACCAGCGAGGGGTTCTATCTAAAGTTAATAACAGATGCGTTGCTACTCCCGAGGACTGAGACGAGGATTGATTCAAGAAGGTTATGAATTGTTCGCAAATTTCATGGATAATGATTGTAACAAGAGAAATTTTGAATGTGTGAGACAGGGGCATTTTTATTTATATTTATATAGATTATTTGTCTATACAATTGATATTGTACAGTAACAATTTCAAAATTTTTGCTTATTTCCCGATGTATGTGTATGTGTAGACCCTCCAGGCTAAAAGCATCCTCCAATGTGTGCCATTTTTTGTGGTTTCAAGCAGTCGCAACACATCTGTGATCAACTTCAGATAGAACCTCTGTTCCATATGAAGGTGTCCATGGTCAGCAGTATCCACATACCATCAGGTGGACTGAATGCTCGTTTGCTACTTGTTTCCTAAGAAAAACTAGTATTTTAAAGTTTAATTTTATATGATTGTAAGATAATTAAATATTTTAATATATTCTAATTGTGAATTAAATATACATAAATATTCTAAAAGATTTTAAGCCAGTAAGGTCAATTTTATTACTGGAAAGATTTATAATGTTAAAGTAAGACATTTAATTATAATAAATATCTGAATTATATTAATTGAATAAATTATTGTAAAGCAAAAACCAGCTAAAATTGATATCAGGATACGAGTAAACATGAAGTACAACTATACATGATAAATATTGAAATGGAAATTATATAATATATAAGGCGCTGAATTCGGTGTAAACTCAATTACAGTAGATTTTTCTGTAATATTTTTTGTAAACTCCATTTACCATTCCCAAGCTCCATATTTAAATACTATGTCACTCTGACAGCTGAAATAATTGAAATGATATGTCTCTTATCGTCAATCCATTATTGTCCGCCTGCTGGACACGGGTCTTCTCCCACAATGAGAGTGTTAGGTCATAATCCACTGCGCTGGTCAAATGCGAATTGGTAGACTTCACACATCTTTTAGGACACTTGTATTTTAGAGACCTCTAGTGTTCTGGTTTTGTCACCATGTTTTCCTTTACCGTAAAGCAGTGATGATTAATTTCTAATACATGCATGATTTTAGAAAAATCAGTGATGGTACATCACATGCTTTAATCTGTCCGTTTGGTCTGTAGCGTGAGCCAAGGAAATGGAGATACCCACACGCACATATCCATGCATGTACATACATATGCACATGCATGAACACACACATGCTTGAAAAGTACCCTCAATTCTATAGTTAGATAGAGTTTGGTAAAAATGAATAGTAATGAAAAAAATTACATTTTCAGGATTTTTCTATTAGGCGCTTCGATCACGGCGGGTATATTCGTGTTTCACATTGCAGTTGTGCCTTTAATATTTAAATACTCGAAGACTTTTAGGCGGAACCTTATTTTTGCTAATGCAGGTATGTTTGAGGACTCATTTAATGTTTTGAAGTTATGCTTCTTTTGGCGCGTAAGCGAAAAATGATGAGAGTAAATTCTTACGATGCGCGCGCGCATCGCAGCGAAAAGTTGACACCTTTTTATTTTATTTATTATCTATTTATAATAAATAAAAATGTCCATTTGTTTAATAATGTAGAAGTTTTTATTTTGTGATATTTAAATAAACATTTTAACTAGATAATGCGTTTTGATAAAACATTAAATATATTTAATAACTTTTTTCTATTGTTAGTGTCGTTTTTTCTACAAACAAAGCGAAAGATAATTTTTTTAAAAAGATTTTTATCTTGTTACGTCAAAGAAGTATAACTTCTGACGCGTGTACGTAAGTACACACATACTTTTTTTTAATAATATAGAAGTAATTTTCCAGATGGAAGAACCAGTGTAGTTCAACTGGGGACGTACCACCGCCACACCTATTTCTAACATGAAGTAGTTTCGGTGGAAGGGTGTGGTTACCGGCTCACTTATATATGGCGATTTTTCCTCAGGAGTAGCCACGCACCTGTGAACGTCTTCATATAGTACCCCTGTTCTATATGAAGCTGATATCATACAGTCATAACAGTACTGTTATTAGGCAGAAATTGGTGTGGCAATGGTGCTTCCGAAGTCCTACCACCTTTAAAATAGATATGTATATTTTTAAATATTAGTTTGAAAAAAAAGATATTATACAAACAAAAAAGACAACGCGCTGAGTTTCTTGCCGGATCTTCTCAGTTGTGGTCGTGTTCCGATCCGGTGGTAGTGTAAGAAAAAAATATTGTAACTAAGGGGGCACTTACAAATTGTCAAATTTGTAAGTGCCCCCGTAGGCCTATGCAAAATAAAATCATTTCATTTCAGAATATTTTAACCCACAAAAAGGTTGTTTTCAATTATATTGTACTTTTTGCAGTCCAATGGCCTCTACACGTGGACTTCGAAGAGCCAGCAGCGAGTGGCGTGGAAGGTGGCAGGAACTTCTCGATAGATTACAACTCAAAGGTCGACAAGTGTCACATTAAAATTGGTAAGCCTTGAGGGGATTGATCTACTGAAATTATTAGCGTAGAATATTACTGGCGTGGTATTGTCTGGATTATTGTAGTCTTATTCCGGAAATTATGTTCTATCTGAACGTATATATTTTTTTTTATAAATATGAAGTAGCAAACGAGCAAGCTGACCACCTGATAGTAAGTGGTTACTGCCGCCCATGGACTGTTGTAAGCAACTTCATATAGAACAGGGGTTCTATATGAAGCCTATCACAGATGCGTTGCTACTCCCAAGGACTGAGATGGTCGCCTCACATAAAAGTGTGCCGGAAATTACTATATATTAAACATACTTTTGGTAAGAAAAATATAACTGAGTGTCAATGCACTTTCACTGCAAGAAATTTTAAATTTAAAGTAGTTAAAATTTAAAGTATTACATTTCAAATTAATATGGAGTATATTGTGTAATGTGTTCCATCTCGTTCTCTCGCCGTCTTAATCTTATACATTTACAAGCTTTTAACCCCTTTAGGGGTTGAATTTCTAAAAATCCTTTCTTATCGCTCACTTACTCCATGAAAGGAACCCTTGTACCAAATTTTAGGGTTCTAGGTACAGTAGTTTTGGCTGTGCAGTGATATATAAGTCAGTGAGTCGGAATTGCCTTTTATATACATAGATGTGTTGCCTTTATCGAGTTTCAAATTGTAACGATTTTACAATATATACATCGATAAATAGAAAATCACTCTCATTTTACCCGACAGCGTCAGTAGGATTGTAATGTATTATTATATTATATTATATTGTTATAACATTTACATGTATATGTATAAAACGCATACACACACACACACACGAACATAATATCATAATAGTGACTAGTGACTTACCATAAGATCTAACTACAAAATGTAAATCCGTATTTTGGCTATATGATAATTATTTAAGATGTACACATAGATAAAATGTTAGCTGTGGATTTTGTTAATAAATTAATAAATAAATGTTTTTCGAGCGCAGCGTTAAAGTAAATAGGTATATAGCATTATGAACAAAAATTCGTTTTTACCAGTCGGGTTCTTTGTTTTAATGTTTTTAACAATATTATTAGTTTCCAAACCTGCCAAAGGAGCATTACCTAAAGTTGTACGTTAGGTAATTTAGGCATTGCGGTAACTAAAACTAAAAGTAGCTTATCTCAGACGTGGAGACGATCAATACTCCGCTGTACCTAGATTTTCAAACCTTGAGTTAATTCACTGAGTCATAATGTACCTTTTTTTTTGGTGACGGGGGGGAAACCTTCAAAAGGTACACCGAAGCCTTGGGAGATATTCCGGGTTATGTGTGATTTTTACTCACTAAACCCCCGCCCCCACCTCCCCCCGATGGCCGTCCTCAGCGCTGTGTGGAGGACTCCGGGATCTCCAACGGAACGCAACCGGAGTCCTCCAAGCGCGATGCCCTTTTTTTGACACATCCCGATGAGCATTAGCGCTCACCGTGCTTGCAGGTATTTACGACGGCGTTGTGACCACGCATGCCGCCGTCCTTCCCAGGGTCACTTGACTGGACAGTTTGAGCTCCCACTGTTGTCGCCCGCAACCCCGGAAGCTCCCTTTTAGTCGCCTCTTACGACAGGCAGGGGATACCCTAGTCCAATTCTGATCCCGGTACTACAGGGATAAAGAGAGCATAACCTAAAGTTGTACGTTAGGTAATTAAGGCATTACGGTAACTAACGCGAAAAGTAGCTTATCTCAGACGTGAAGACGATCAATACTCCGCTGTACCTAGATTTTCCAACCTTGAGCTGAGTCACTGAACCATAATGTACGTACCGAAATAATCATTGTGAAATATCTCTACTTTGCATGAATAATAACACAAAAACGCTAATTCGACAGGAGACGCAGGTTAAAATTAACCAATGCCTTGTTAGGGTTGTACCCAAGACCCTGTAGTTCCGGGACCAGAATAGGGCTACGGTATTCCCTGCCTGTCGTAAGAGACGACTAAAAGGGGGCTTCCGGGGTTGCGGGTGGTAATAGTGGGAGCCCGAGCTGCCCAGCCAAGCGACCCCGGGAAGGACGGTGGGATGTGTGGTCGTATGTCATCGTAAACACCTGAAGACACGGCGAGGGTAAATGCTCGCCGGGACCGGGAGGGGGCATCGCGCTCGAAGGACTCCGGTTGCGTTCCGTTGAGATCCCGAAGTCCTCCACACAGCTGAAGACGGCCACCGGGGGGTTTTAGTGGGGTAAAAATCCCACATAACCCGGCGTTGCTTCCACAGCGTCGGGTACCTTTTGAAGGTTTTCCCCCACGATACAAAAAAAAGGGTTTTACCCGAAGAGTACAAACGGAACTGTTACTAAGACTCCGCTGTCCGTCTGTCTGTCACACTGATACCGTGACACCTAGACGGTAGAAATTTTTATAGATGATGTATTTCTGTTTTATGTTGTATATAAAACAGAATAAAATAAATATTTAATTCTGGCCGGGAATCGAACCTGGAACTGCGTGATAAACCGGTATGATGACCGCTCCGCCACGCGAGACATCACGGGTTTTGCATTCTTTATCGGTAAATAACTTTAAAAAGCTGAAATGGATACATTTCGCATGGTGCGGTTATTCATGCAAATAAATGTTACATATTGATGACATGGCGAAGAGGTCTGAATTAAATAATAATTAAATAAATTATTATAAAAACAAAAAACCCGACTGCTTAATTAATTAATCATAATTAATCTAAAGTCAATAATTTTCCGTTGGAAATTAATTATGATTCATTAACATGATTAATAAAGGAATACAATAATGAGATATATTTTAATTGAAATTGCATAAGTGTTGCAGGCAGAGAAAAGGTTTGTCAATGTCTGCTTCATATAAATATTCGACCCTTTTTGCTGGCCCTAGGCGCCGTACTTAACCATACTGCTAGACACTATGGAATTAAAAAAAATAGCCGTATAATATATGATGTGAAACATCGTGTTCATACAAGTAATGATCTTTTATTAGTAACTCACACACGCACGCTTTCTACACTCATAGCCCCACACTAGGGTTTTTTCCTGTGTCGTGGGTGCCATGGACACACGAGGACGGATACACAAACACCCAGACCCAGAACAGAAATTTAAACTCATCATTCATATTTCTGTCTGGCCGGGAATCGAACCCAGGACCCACTGCGCGTCATACCGGTATGGTGACCGCTCGGCCACGCGGGTCGTCAGATTATTATTATTTATGTGCATATTGCTAAAGAGTTTTAGATACAGATATATCATAGGTTTATTTATGCGTTCCTTTGGAATAAAACCTCATATTCCCATCGGATGAATGTGCTGGAATTCCCTAATCTCGTCTTCCCTTTTTTTTTAAATTGCTAAAAGTTCGTACCAATGTGTTGGCGGCATAGGCGCGCTCTATGTTAATTATAGCTCTGAGGTTACAACTTCCCGCGTAAACACGAGACCGTCAAAGTTTAGAGTAAATATTGGAAAATCGTGCCGTTTCATCAAGTATTATTTGAGACATAATTAAATAGCAAATTATTTAACATATAACATCGTTAAAAACATTAAAATTTAAAAATCCGACTACTTAAAATTATTTTTTCTGTTCATAGTCAAGTAAAAGTATTGTAATAATATATATTTTTTATAAATATGAAGTAGCAAACAAGCAAGCAGCCCATCTGATAGTAAGTAGTTACTGCCGCCCATGGACATTTATAAGCAACTTCATATAGAACAAGGGTTCTATATGAAGTCTATCGCAGATGCGTTGCTACTCCCGAGGACTGAGATGGTCGCCTCATATAAAAGTGAGCCGGCGACGACACCCTTCATCCGAATCGCAAGAACTGCTTCTCGCTAGAAATAGGTGTGGCGGTGGTGCTTCCCCGGTCGAATTACATTGGTTCTACCACCTGCCTGTCTGCCTGTCTGTCTGTCTGTCTGTCAGTCTGTCTGTCCGTCTGTCCGTCTGTCTGTCTGTCTGTCTGTCCGTCTGTCCTTTACTTCAGACTAGAACACAACAGCGCATAACACTGCCCTTATCAGGAAGACATAGGCAATGATGGTTCCGAAGTCGAACCAGAATGAGTTCTACCACCTTTGTAATTAGTATTTCGTGTTTTCGAAAACTGTTCAGTAACATGTGTACATGTAGTGAGTGCCTGGCTAGTTTCAGCTGCAAAGCCTTCCCGTTAAGCAAATATCTAACAAACAGTCTGTGGTTTGCGGGTTGCTCGAACGTATCGGGAACTAAATTCTCCTTTGGTTAAAGCTTTTAGATTAACTTTAGATTTAGGTTTCAGATTATCTTGAATAACTTTATCTGCTCGGATTTTGGCTGGGTTGTTCGTATTAATTTCGGAAGAGTAGGGGTAGGTAGTCAGAATAATTGATTTTTTCACTTATAATATGGAAGCATCAAACGAGCGTCCATTTCACCTGATGTGATGTATTACAAAAATAAAGGTACGGCAGGCTCGTCAACCAATAGTTGTCCCACTGCTGGGCACGCGTCTGGTCTCAGATCTAGATAGTTAGAGGCCCAGGCCATAGTTTACTGCACTAGCCAAGTGCGAATTGGTAGACATCACACAGACACACCTTTTCAAATATGTATAAACTTACAGGCGTGTAGATTTCCTCACCATTTCTTTCAACGCAAAGCAGTGCATAATCAATTTCTAATGCGCACATAATTTAAAAAAATCAGTGGTGCGTGGCTGAGATTCGAACTTCGGACCCTCTACTAAAAGGCAGAGTTTCAGCCATTCTAAGCCAGGCTAAAAATCTCAAACCAAGGTAAAAGGCTAAATTAACCCAACTAGAATATCTCTAGTGTATTAAGTATCCAAAATTCAGTGCACGTTCTAAACGTAGCATTAAAAATTAACATATTTATCTACTTACCAGTTAAATACGAAACAACATATTCCTAGAATCGAGATAGGCGTTTGTCACGTTCCATATCAGAATATAAATGAGCGGGCCCAAAAGACTCCCTGAAGGATGCTAGATCGTTAGCCTTTTATTTTATTACCTTCGCGGGTTAAATGTTTAGGCAACTTCTTTAGTTCTTGAATTTTCAGCTTTGATAAGCTTAAGAAATATCCAAATAAACTAATATATTTTCTGAATATATTAGTTGTTTGGTTTTTATATGTCAAATGCTTTATCTATTTCTTAGTTTAAGGATTTTTGATTTTTAATTCCTTTTTGTTCTCTTCAATTCTTCAATTTTTGTTTTATTCATATTTGGCTACAGCGTTTGACAGAGAAGAATATCGAACTTAAATATATATTGAAACAATATGAAAATATATTTATAATAAGTATAATTCAGTCCTTACATAAGTATAGAATTTCTATTTTACATCGCCACAGATGAGCACACAAAGTTAACTATACAATATATTTAAACGAAACTTAAAATGATAAATAACTATCATTATACAACATATTATATCAGTTAAATGTATATGCTAACATAACCACTTCATCTGTACAAGGATCTAATCAAACTAGATAATTAACAAGATACGGGACGAATGTAACATGAGCATAATAATTATTAATTAGCTGCTTATCTCTTGTTTGTTCTGGCATATACATTACATAATCTTTTGTTTAGTTAATTGGTAGATTTCTTACCTCTATAGTTCCGGGATCAGAATAGGGTTACGGTATCCCTGGCCTTAAGAGGCGACTAAAAGGGGCTTCCAGGGTTGCGGGTGGCAAGACTGGGTTGCATCGTCCAGCCAAACGATCTCGGGACAGACGACGGTATGTGTGGTCGCATACCGTCATAAAGACCAAATGGTGCGGTGGGCCCAGCCACTCACCTGGGTGGAACCTGATAGAACAACGCGCTCAGAGAACTCCGGTTTGCATATGTATGAAATGTGCATGTACACTTGGCAATTTCTTATTTAGGTATAGTTATGTATGTATGTATGCACATTTATTTTGGCACGCGCTACAGCTGAAACGGCTTGACGGATTGTGATGTATGATATATCATAAGAATCGTCTTAGTTTGCATAGTGACATAGGCTATATATTTTTTTCAAATAATGCCTGTGAATAGAGAAAAAAGGGGGGGAGGGACGAATTGTTTTATTATTACGACTATATGGGTATTTAATGAAAGGGTAGTAAATGGATCAATTTAATCCAAGGCGTCCAGCCGTTTGGGTTGTAGCGCGTGCCAAAGAAATGGTCACATGTACAAACAAACTAACATACAGACAAACATACACACATACGCTCGTAAAAAAATACCATCGCCACCGAATACCGAAACGCACGAAGTGCTTCACACTATTTCTAGTGTGAAGCACTTCGTGCGTTTCGGTAGAAGGGTGTGGTTGCCGGCTCACTTATATATGAGGCGACCATATTAATCCTCGGGAGTAGCAACGCATCGGTAATCGACTTCAGATAGAACCCCTGTTCTATATGAAGTTGCTCACAGGTGTCCATGGTTGGCAGTAACCACTTACCATCATGTGGGCTGCATGTTTGTTACTTCATTCTTATAAAAAAAAGTCGGGTAAAAATAATGTATTACGGAAGGATTTTCCTTTTCTATGTGTAAGCATAATGCTAAACTAAGTCGATTCGGTCTTATGGCCTTGTATAGTTAAGGCTCTGTCTGTACTCATCCCTTGGGTATATTTAACGATTCAAGTGTTGTACGTATCTGCTTAGATTGTGCTGTCCTTTATAGAAATGAATATAAAACATAATACAAGGTTATTCTTGCGGTTTCGTTTCATGAAATATACGTAATACTAGCTATTCTCGCGGCTACGCCTGCGAAAAAATGTATAACAAGTTTAAATCAGTAACTTTTCAGAAACTAGATTTCATAAAGTCAACGTTGCTTAAATATACGAATTTTACAGTGTTGATTTCAAAACACAAAGACAGACAAACAAAAATAGTACTAATTATATAAATTTCTATTATTATTCTTATTTCTGCCTAAAGACAGCACTATTGTGTTGCGGGTTCTGGTCTAAAGGTAGTTAAGGGAGACCTACTTATCTGAGGCATTCCAACTTAGCCTTTGCGGGTAGCAACGCATGTGTTAGCAATCTCTCTTAAGAATGATCTTATCTGGGCTAGAATACAGTCGTTCATGGGTGGCAGTGGCCATTTACCATCAGATGGACATCATGCGTTGTATAATAAAAATTGTCGTATTTAAAAGGTTTTTAAAAAACTTGTCCAAGAGTATTATTTGAATACCGCTGCTGGCTCTTAACCATCTGTAATTTTACTTTATTTAAAAAAAAAACATACTATGTTTTTTTTGGTTTATATATTTTATAATTTTTAATCTATGTATTTATGATTAGGACATTATATATTATGTATTATTATTGTTTCTCTTTTAAATTACAACCTGCCGCTAATTTTCTAGCCACCCAGGGTCGACTGGTAGAGAATGCCATCAGGCATTATGTTTGCCCATTGTGTCAGGTGCAATGAATGAATAAATAATAAAATAAAAAAAAATTGCCAGATATTTTTTACATGTGTACAGACACACGCAGGTGGAGCCGCGGGCAAAGCTATTATAGATATAAATAAACCCTACTTTTGAAGATGTGTGGAGTTTACTTAAACTTGGGTTACGTGGGTACCTTTCGTAGTCTGAAAGGTCACTCGTGTCCTTGCATAAATCATGTGGTAAGTGAACAATAGACGTCTAAATATAGCTCAAAACTTAGAACCTTAATTGCCTAACTTGACTGAGAAGAGGGATCATACCACTTACCAAGATTTGAAAGACCGATACGAAATACGAGTTATTTATTAATGTTGAACGCTTTTAGTCCGACTGCGACAGAAGGAACGTTCGACATGCGACAAAATGTTCTATGTGCGTCAAAAGTTAATGTTCGAGCGAATGTATGTGTTTGTTTGTATGTATGCCCATTTCTTTGGCACGCGCTACAGTCCAAACGGCTTGACGGATTGACGTATCATTAGAATCTTCTCAGGGAAACTTTTAGTTTTATCAAAGCGGTTTCTTTGTTTAAATTCATAAATTGAAATAAAAATTTAAAATTTATGCAAAGAAACAAAAAAATATCCATATTGACCTAGGTTGTTTTGTTGAGCGATTTTCACTTTTTCTCTACCCAACAATGCGACATGCGTCAGATAGACCGAAAATTTGCTGTTTGAGAAAGTTTTACTTTACCAAAAAATTGAAAGTATTTTTATTCTTTAGCACCTTTTAACTCTTAACATTAATCGTAGACCAATAATAGAGCATATTGGACGAATCATATATCACTAGAAAGTACCGAAATAAACTGCGCTCGGATTAAAAGCAAAATTTACGGTCGCCACATTTTCTTTGTGTTTGGAGAAAAATATCAACACAGCAGTCTGCGATGGCAACTCCTGGCAGGATTAATGGTGTTATTTGTCACCGTTGTCACCACTCCACTGAGAGCAAGGAAATACTTGGAACGTGCTATTTTGTAATAGTCGAATATTATTCTGTAAGTAAGCAGAACTATTTTTAAACTTTGTTCCTTCCGTGAGCTCTTTGGGGTCTACTGCTGGTGAAGGTATAAGATAGTAGAACCAAGTTTTAAGGTGGTAGAACCAGTGTAGTTCGCCCGAGGAGGTACCACTGCCACACCTATTTCTAGCGTGAAGCAGTTTTTGCGTTTTGTTGGAAGGGTGTGGTTGCCGGCTCACTTATATATGAGGCGATCATCTTAGTCCTCAGGAGTAGCATCTGTGAACGGCTCCAGGTAGAACTGTTCCATATGAAGTTGTGGGTTGTCCATGACCGGCAGTCACCATTTACCATCAGGAAAACTCTATATACGTTTGCTACTGTATGTAGATCATGCATACAGTACGAGCATGCAATTCTACGCTTGTTCAATTCAATTTGATTCTTTTACGCATTACTGCATATTTACCCATTGTCGTCGTCGTAGTCGTGCGTCGGAAAGAGAGTAGTTTTTCGAGCATATGTATGTATGTTTGTTTGTTTATAAGTTCGAAGTGCCGGAGACGAACCCGCGTGACGGAGAGGTCACCATGCTAGTCTGACACGCAGTGGGTCCCGGGTTCGATCCCTGGCCAGACAGAAATGTGGATGATGAGTTTAGATATCTGTTCTGGGTATGGGTTTCGTGTATTCGTCTTAGTGTGTCCATGGTACCCACGACACAGGAGAAAATCCTAGTGTGGGGCTATGAGTGTAGAATTCGTGCGTGTGTTTTTACTTAACGTTTTCG
>DWNE01007677.1:0-12063 GCA_018249875.1 Cecropterus toxeus | reverse complement strand
GGATGGATGAATTTTATAGTTTACGCGAACAAAGTCACGGGTACTGCATTTGTTCACATATAGGCGATAAAATTATATCCCTCCTTAGGCAGTTGAGTAATAACCCCATTTAGCACCAAGAATTACAGCATTTTTTTTAATGCTCAACGAAGTGGGCATGGGTCTGCTAGTATTGTTATATTTAAATTACTACTAGCCCTTTATGGTACAGATTGACCCATTAGTGTTGTAGGATCCTATAAAATAAATATAAAAATATATTAATAAAATAAATGAGAAAATAAAATCTTATTTATTCTTATACTCTTGTCTGCGATTTTTTCTCGACCGATTTTTTGTGATTTTTTCTAACCGATTCGATAGTGATAAATGAGGTCAGCCCCCATATACTACGAACAGCGTGCTCTTTATTAATTAGGTCGTGCGTATCCGGAGGATGCTATCGGCAGATATTGTTGCTATTAACGGGCTAACAGCTAACGATGCCAGTGCATTTATGTTCAAACCAGAAATACCTTATTGATTAGAAATATGTTACTCTTGGGCTTGAAGAGATGAAATAAATCGAAAACAAATTATGTGATATAAATTGGGATTTTACATTCAAATTGTTTTTTTTTTTTTATACGAATGAAGTAGTAAACGAACATACAGTCCACTGCCCTGCCCCACTGCCCATGGGCATATGTAAGCAACTCCATATAGAACAGGGATTCTTTCTGAATTCAATCACAAATGCATTTATACTACCGATGACTAAGATGGTCGCCTCATACATAAGTGAGTCGGCAACCTTCCCCTTCCAGCGAAACGAAGATATGTTTCACGCTAGAAATAAGTGTTGTACTTCCCCGGTCGAACTACATTGGTTCTACCATCTGGAAGGTAGTAGAGTGGTTAAAGTAATAAAGCATTTTCTTATTAGTCGTGGATGCCATGGACACACAAAGATGAATACACGTACACTCCAATTCAGAACAGAAATTGAATTTATGGTTTGTCTAGATGGATATTGAATCCGTAACCCACTGCGTGTTAGGTATGTATGGTCTGATACCCAGAATTGTTTGTAGCCATGAACTGTTTTGCAATAGTGTTTAATGTGCATGGTTTCAACAAACCTATGTACTTAATCACCAAATAAAAATAGAAATACCCACTTGGTTATTTCCGTGTAGGTACTGTAAAATACTGTTGATAAAAGTCGTGACATTCGCTTTCTGTGACATCACCACTACATCCTTGTCTATATGATTTTACACTAAAATAATCGCGGAATTTATATATTTAATGTATCACGGGCACTCACGATAAACAATTTTGAATTTCTGTTAACTGATTTCAATAACTTATCGCAAATATATATATTACTAGCTGATCCGGCAAACGTTGTTTTGCCATAAAAATGATTACATAATAAAAAAAAAAATAAAACTCTAAAAATTAAAAAAAAAAAATGTTAAGGGTGGACAACCTTTATCACTAAAGGGTATTAAAAATAGATGTTGGCCGATTCTCAGACCTACTCAATATGCTCACAAAATTTCATGGGAATCGGTCAAGCCGTTTCGGAGGAGTACGGGAACGAACATTGTGACACGAGAACTTTATATATAAGATTATTATTATCTTTGTCTATTCTACCAGCTTCTACCAGCAGTACAGTGTGGTGGTTAAAAAGGCATTAATCACTTTTATGAGATGTTAAATTTCAGTCTTCGACAGCAGAGAAGCAAATGTGAGCAATTTTTTTAACAGATTATAGTAGCAAATGTAAATGGTATAGATTGACATCTGTAAGCAACTACAGCGTTGCTACTATCGAGGACTATAATCCCCGTGAATTTTAAACTCTCGGGACACAAGACAGCCTACAATCAAAGTGGGAATTCCCTGGACTACAATACTTTTAAAATAAAATATTTTTTTGTGTGTGTTTTAAGAGAGGTAAGCCTTTTTCATTGAATTGAGTTGCCTTCTGATGAAACTTATTGGAAAAGGTGACTATGTTTAAAAATGTATATTTTAAATAGGAAATAAATTCTCAATAAATTTAACCTTAAGTTCAGTCTTAATAAATCTTTTGTTTATTTCTTTATTTACACACACATTCAATTTTAAGTAGTTAATTTTTATAGATATTAACACTTACTTTAATTATTTGAAAATGATTACATAACTATTTCAACAATCTTGTCTCTTGAGGCTAAATATTACTGAACTAAAAGAACTAAAATTACGAAAAGTCTGTGTGTGTGTGTTTGTTACTCAATCACGCAAGAACTACTGGTCAGATTTATGTGAAATTTTGCACAGATGTAGCTTTTTACCTGGTCATCTTATAGCTTACTTTTTTTACTATATCTATGACCCCTAGCGAATGACGGGTACTTTAGTACTATGCATAGATATTATATATAGGTATATCACGTCCTACTCACTAATAACAACGAACCGCACTCAACACAAGCAGCGCCGTTATTATCTATCTCTGATTAAATGTCAATAAGTCATGTCGCCTCGAGAATAATTCTAATAATATACGTCGCTGCATATTACCGATCAAATCCAATATCATACTAATTTGCGTAGGCTTATTTAGTTGAACTATTATTACAAGTAAAGCACAATCGACATATATTTACGCGCCCTATCCTAAATTAAATCCCTTATAATACATTCACTTGAAATGACGCGTTAATGTCAAGTACCAATTTTGAGGCATAGTTAGTAGCGATTTCCTGTATTCTAATTACAATTCTGAATACAACACACTGAATATTGTAGGTAATCAAAGTAAATAAAGAACTTTCCTGGGTAATCGTAAAAAACGTCTTATGGAAAGCGATAAGACTTTCTATTTTATTAAATCACGTATGCATAAAAATTAAAAGAAAAATGAAAACAGCAATGCCTGTTTGCTGTTATTAATACATAATTCTGTTTTCATTACTTAACATTTTTTTTTATTATCGTTATGACATTGACAACCATAACAATGAAATGAAGGCCCGTCTGTATTTCTGGAGATTTATAACTTATACTCGTTTAAGGTAAGAGCGATTAGACAAATTCTTATAAAATCTAGTCCCTTCAAACAGCGGTTAAGTGTAATTCTAGATGAAAGAATCTACATAAAATATTATATAAATATATAAAAAAAAATGATTTAGCCTACCTCTTTGCTGTTTTCTATACCTACAGTTTGTATACTGTCTACAGTATACGGCAAATGGTACGATTCTAGGTATGTATGGGCTTATAGTTATGGGCCACCCTTCCGGGAGCCGGGCAGGAATTCGCGGCCGGAAGGACATTCCTCATCTTAAATGTCAAACGAGGTTCCTCATCATATCGTAGCAAATATTCCGCTTTTAGAATGTGCTTGAGATGGTTATTTCTGACAAAATATCCTTATGTACATTACTTAAAGGTTTATCAGTTTATGTTGCTGTGTAAACTCCTTTTTATATCTCAATAGCTAAAGTACTAATGCGAGCTATGGGACATAAAAATAATCGCGATCTTTAAATAGTGCAAAATGTCGAAATCATAAGGAATCGATAAGTTGACCAGGTAAATACACTACATTCATGCAAAATTTCATGTAAGTCGGACCAGAGGTTCTTGCTTGATTGAGTAACAAACAGATACACAGACGAGCAGTGATAGCCTAATTCAAACTCGGTCTCTCAATCGAGGGTCTGAGGTTCGAATCCCAGACACGCACCACTTTTTCTAAAATGATGTGCGTATTACAATTTAATTATCACTGCTTTACGGTGAAGGAAAACATCATGAGGAAACCTGCATATCTGAGAGTTCTATAGAAAGAAAGAGTTCTTGAAATGTCTGTTGCCGAAGATTCGACTTACATTTAAAATTGATATTTGGCAGTAAGTTACATAGCCTGTTTATTACATGTTAAGTGATCACGACCTTTCACCTAGCCAAAGGCGTATGTACTACGCATTGAAAATACCAAATAGGTTGTTTACTCACGCTTTGAAGATAAAACCCAATACATATTCATGAAATATTCTCAACCCTGATCGTAATATTCAAATAATAAACAGTTGGGTAAAAATGTTAATTTTGTTTACAGACAGATTGTTGAACTCGTAACTTTGTTGAGCTTTGTTTAAGTAGTTAGGAAACAATTACTAAATCGTTAACATTATTTTCGTGTAGTGCTCTCTTGGTGAAATTAACTTCGCTAAGGGTATAAGGTTTGAATCCCAAGCATGCTAAGAATTTTTAAAATGATGCAGTGAACGAACATATTTTTTTTTTATATCATGGAAGTGTAGTGCATGCAGTGCACATAATGGTACGTGGCCACTGCTGCCCATGGACATCTTAACTTAAATAGGATTAGACACGTAACTAGAGAGGTCTAGAATCCTACCTGATGTTGGCCCCATATTCCTTAAATTCCCCGAGGATCATATGATCCTTCGATAGGTTAGATCTAGTTTCGGTGACATGAAACTAGATCTAACCAGAAGAGAACAATTATTGTATTTTTTTTATAAAAAATAAATATTGTTTTATTACGACAACAACAATGTAATAAAAATATTAATATTGATTTTTAATCCGTCTGTAATTAATTATTAATTAAACAGTTAAAAAATAGCCGGTTAGCTGTTAGCTGAGCTAAGCTATATTACCCGGTTTAGCCGTTAGCTAACTAGCTAAGCTAGTTTAGTTAACCGGTTAATTTAGCTAAATAGCTAACTAAGCTAACTTTTTAGCTGGCTTAACCGGTACAGCTCTGGCGCAAACAGAGCAATGCATAACACTTCTGTTACTAGGCAGAAATAAGCGTGGTAGTGGTACTTTTGAAGTCGAAGAAGGTGTAATTTCTACAATCTTTAAGATGTTTGAGTGTTTCACAATGTTCATTTGCACTTAAACGAAATAACATCAGAAATGAAAAGCTAATATTGTCGGTTCAAGTTGTTTTACGTACGAATGGTAAATTGCTTTAATTAATAAACGAACTGTGTTCCGCTTTTGGTTTCCAATTCTCATTTATTACTCGTATATATATATCACTGTCTATCCTAGTGCGGGGTCAATTACCTTTGAGGGTCACATCTGTCTGGTCGACAGACGGTACACATTGGCGATGCTAAAACAATTTAGTCTGTTTATAAAAGACATCTTCAATACACGAAGGCTTCGTAAAATTTGTTGATCGAAGCGTACTGATATTTACCCCAATCAATCATTTCTGAAACGTGAAAGTTTATTGACATTTCTATGTACTGAATACTTACAAGTCAATAAACCGTTCAATAATGCTTTCAATATTCTCGAGTATTGGAAGGTTGTTTGGATTCAAATGAGTACTGTGTTGAAGTTTAAAGTATGTTTTTCATTATATAATGAAGAAAATTTACGTCATTTGCTGATAAATATGCTGTAATCAACGTTAATTCTGCAATGCGTCTGGGGCTTAAAGGGTGAATACAGATGCATTGATCTAAGACCCTTAGGACTAAGTCGGAATACCTGTAAAATAATACAATAACCTTTAAACCAGAACAAAGCAGAACTTAACACTGATTAGACAGAAAAAGGTGTAGCGAAAGCACTTAAGGAGTCAAACAATGGATTGTACGAGTTACAGCTTAAACAGTTTGACGACCCGCGTGGTTGAGCGATTACCATACCGGTCTGACGCGCAATGGGTCCCGGGTTCGATTCCCGGCCAGACAGAAATATGAATGATGAGTTTAGATTTCTGTTCTGGGTCTGGGTGTTTGTGTATTCGTGTTTGTGTGTCCATGGCACCCACGACACAGGAGAAAATCCTAGTGGGGGCTATAAGTGTAGAAGGCGTGTTGTTTTTTTTTTTTTAACTTTAAATGGTAATGCGGGTATACGAAGTGATTCAATTTATTCCTATTTCCTCAAGGATAGCAAGGCAACCATAATATACGTCAGATAGGATTTATTGTAACGAGTGGATAACATTGTTCAATAGACAAGTCCTTTGATAATTCTTTATACATGTCGTCAACCCATTATTGTCTTTACTAGAAGAGAGGCGTTTTAGGTCATAGTCCACCGCGCTGATAAAGTGCGGATTGGTAAACTTCACACACTTTTAAGAACTTTTTTTAAAGAACTCTCCGGTGTGTAGGTTTCCTCGTGATGTTTTCCTTCACACAAAAGCAGTGATGATTAATTTCTAATACGCACATAATTTTAGAAAAATCTGTGGTGCGTGCCTGCCTTGATTGAGAGGCCGAGTTTCAAGCATAAGACTACCACTGCTCGATTCTTTATACTTTTAAATTTTTCATACATAACACTTTAAAATTACATGTCCATATTTTTTACGACTATATATCGTACTAGCGCAATCCATACATTCATTCATATAATAAAAACTGGGCAAGTGCGAGTCGAACTCGCGCTCGAAGACCTTTGAACATTTCGACTTTATATCTTTAAAATCCATTAGCTTTATCATAAGTAATTACATTTTTAATTTATATTACACTTTTTAACGCGGATGAAACAGTACGGCACGTCGAGTAATACATTTCTGAAACATAGTTACCAGTTTTATTTATAACCTTTTGAAATTGTAAATGTAGAAAGTTATCATCTCGGAATTTTGTTAAACTTTATTGAGTTTTGTTTATCCTTAATCAACTAATCAGTATCCAAAGCTGTGACCTCTTTATCTTTTTAGAATTTAAACGAAGGAAAGTTGGTACAACATAAAGGGGATTACAGCAAGATATTTTAATCTCAAAATTTGATATCTGGATACTTTGCGCGGATTTCTCTCGAAGGGGTCGAGAAACTTTGTACTGAGAATATTTCACAAGATAACAATATTATTTTGGAAATATTAATTGGAAAAGTGGCGATCTAACTTAAGAATTTAGATGCAAATATAATATAGAGTTCAAAGGTTTTAGCAGAAAATAACTAACATGATTATCCTAACTTAGGGTTAATAGAAGGTAGCAATATTTTTCCTATAAAGTACTATTGAAAACACACCGTAGGGAAAGGAACTAGAGAATATATTACTCTGGACGAAATAAAATAAGTAAGTTTTTTTGAGGTCATTGATGTATTGTATAAGAACCGACTGCGTGATTTCAATATACGTCTTCTTCATAAGTTTACTTTTATAAGTAAACTAGAAAACGAACTTGCAGTCCACCTGATCATAAGTGGTCTGTTACAGTTGGGTTGCTACTCTCGAGAACTAAGATGGTCGCCTCATACAAAAGTATGCCAAAAACTGCAATAAAACTCGACGAAAATTAGATTTTGAGAAAACCAAGTAGGTACATATTAATGAAGAAAAAGGCTATGGTTAGTAACTTATGCAAATGTGGCCACATATAATTATATAAAAAATAAAGTACCTATAGGTTAATATCTTTGATACTCTTCAAGATTGACTCTATTTCACTAAATTAATTGTTATTAATTTTAATCCGTTAGTAGTAGTATCTGAAGTAAATTAACTTGTAATTATATTTGATACATAACGAAATAAAACAGCATAAAAAAATCAATAAAAATAACTTAAAATATTGTATTTCTCTATGATAATTATAAATAAAGTACTTCTTTTTATAAAGATTAGATGGATGCTGAAATCACACAGTTAGGTCTCGTACTAGAAAAAGCAATGAACTGACAAGGTATCTTACGCACTTAGCGTTGAATATTTTTCTTTTACATTGAAATTAGCCCAATGGATTTTTATATTAGAAAGTACTGTTTCTCACATTTAGTGACTGTATACTATTATATATTGTTTATAATATTCTTTTCACTAAGGGTTGTTGACCCGTGATTTTTGTCATTTAGCAAATTTGCCATGACTTGCAGAGTCTCGTGTAAGTCCTTCGTAATTCTTATTCAATGCAATTTCATGAGGTGTTGTCTTTAAAATGTAAATACTGTTAGTGTATCAAAGAAACATATGTGATGAAATAGCTATCAAATTCTATTTTTGAAATATAGTTATTACCGCGCCAAAAATAAAGCGGACAGCCGCAAGTACACCGCAACAGTAGGAATTTTTGTTTTAATTTTCGGCCATACCTTGCAGTGTTCTTGAAATGATGGGCAAAAACACAAACAATGATTGTTTTGAGGCAAATTCATAAATACGTACTGAGGGCACACGAACGAATCGAGTCGTTGTCACCCTGCCGGTAAAATAACTCCCTGGGGCAGATATCCTTCGTCCTCCGCTGTGCCCATTTATTAGATCGACGCTATCGTCCAATGTCGTTAGCGCTGTCTACAGGCTGTTACGTCTTCAGTTTAAAGAGAAGCTATTTACTGGGAAAATGAGTTACCTACATCATTGTGAAAACGTTATTGCCAACGCTTTATAAGATTTTGTTGGTGGATTTATCAAGTTTTCAGACATTTTTATTTTGTATTTTGTAACAGTTATACATATATCTTATTGGACATAACCTGCAATAAGTAAAACTGTTTCTGCTATAAGTAAAACTGTTTCTTATATATGTTTTTTATTATAATTATTCACTTCATTCGTAATTAAAAAAAACATTAGATTGTACCTGTTAGTGGATGTATATTACATCGGCTGATACGATTATTCTTATTTCTATTATGCTTAAATTCGAATACATTAAAATTTCATTTGCCTACTAAATTAATGATACACAATTAGCATTAATTATTCCTTTATTATAAACCCCAATTTCCGTTTCGGTATCCACGCTTTTTGTTCGGTTTCGAATTGAGCTTACGCGTCAATAAATTCGCGACAGCCGACATTTTTATCTGAAACGTAAACTCGTAATAACGTCGGGTTAGCGATCGCGGCGCAATTTCGATCCCTTCTTGGATTTCCGTTCGGGCTTTCGGATGTACGGGTGCTCTGTAACAAATTAACGAGGGAGTCAGTCAAGTGTCAGCGCTCGGCATGTGACGCAACATGTCGTATCGTAGGAAGAACATGATTTCCGATGGCGTACGGATTTGTTAATACTTCTCTTTGTTTTGTCTGAATGGAGTCGCTCGTTTTTTATTTTAAAAATTGCTGGATTTTTAAATACTTACTTACTGCGTGTACTTGCAAGAAATAAACTGACGGCGGGTTATATAGTGCGGCTCTATTTTATCCCCTTTCTGGGATTTTTGTTCGGGATTTCGGATGTACGGGTGCTCTGTAACAAATTAACGAGGGACTCAGTCAAGTGTCAGCGCTCGGAGTGTCACGCAACATGTCGTATTGTAATGAGAACATGATTTCAGATGGCATATAGATATGTTCATTGTTGTTTTGTTTGAATGTGGATAAGTTATTTTTTTTTTTAATTGAGTCGCTAGTCTTTTATTATAAAAGATTTGCTTGTTACATTATTTAGATATTGCGTGTATTTGTAGCACCAAATAAAACAGCGATGGTTCGGTGATCGCGATGCATTTTCATTCCCTTCTTGGATTTCCGTTCGTGCTTTGGAATATACGGATGCCCTGTAACAAATTAATGAGATAGTCAAGTGTCAGTACTCACGTGTCGTAACGTCACGTAGGGAGTACATTATTTTCGGTGGCGTATTACATGGGTTACTTAATATCTCCCTTTGTTTGATTTGAATGGAGACTCAGTAAATAATGTTCTCTAGTACACAAAAATAGAAATAATTTAATACCTACTCTTACTTTCTTTACTACTGCGACAAAAATAAATTGAATTAAATTTCGTGCTCGTGAGATTTTCATTTTGAATCAAACTTCCAGATGAAATATCTCCAGATAAACATATTTACCTGAGAAATGTGAGCTGAATTTTTTATGTATATCATTTCTTCATTTCAGTACATCTTTTTATTATCAGAATGTACTGTTTATGCTGTAATGTCTTGGTAATTTAACATAATTTATCCGTAGAGTGCTATTTAATATAATGAACCTTATCCTATCCTACCTTATTTATCCTACGGTTAAAGAAGCAAATGATCTTACAGTCCAACTGATGGTAAATGGTTAATGCCGCATCTGAAATTAATTCCATATAGAACAGTGCTTCCAATCACAGAGCTTCGCCACTCTTGAGGAGTAAAATGGTCGCCTAGTATTTAACGTAACCGGCACTCAGATTCTCCCAGCGAAACGTAAGAACTTCTTCACATTAAAATAGGTTTTTATTACATTGAAGTAGGAAACGAGAATGCAGTCCACCTGATGGTAAGTGCTTACTGCCGCCAATAGACATGTGTAAGCAACTTCATAGTGATTAGGAGTTGTATTTGAAGTTAATCACAAATGCGTTGCTACTCTCGAGGACTAAGATAGTCGCCTCATATATGAGTGAGCCGGCAACCACATATATACCGTATGGAGGTAGTTCCGCTCTGATCGAAGCATTTTAAAGCACATTTGGAAGCACTAATATTTTTAAAGACTACACAAAAGAGTACCTGTATTACGGTTGATATTTACAGCCAGCGTTCAATCCGTTATATCCGGCCGACCCGCTCTTCACTCTGTCTCCATTTCCTCAACCCGTGTGGGCGCCGCAGTCATCCTGCCTTTGATAAGTATAAACACCGCACACGTCATTCACGTTACACACAATTCCCGTCAGAGTCACAAAGGAGTTCATAGCGGTAAATTAAGATTCAGATTAATTAGAAATTGTATGCTACGTATCTTTGCACGACACTGCCAGATATTAACATCGCTTGCGGGATTACAACAGATTGCTCGTGCATGTATTTACGAACGAGACAAAGATGATATCATCGAATATTTGTTACCTATCAAATGATAAAATGTATTATTTGTTATGGGTAATTTGAACTTCTTCTGGATTCTTAAGTTACTTTTAGAAATTCACCTTCATTGTATCATTATAAAATTTGAAATCACGATCCTGTAAAAACAAATATTAAATTAAATATATTAGCCAGGTGGTAGAAACTATGTAGTTCGAACGGGGAAGTACCACCGCCACACCTATTTCTAGTGTAAAGCAGTTCTTGCGTTTCGGTGGAAGGGTGTGGTTGCCGGCTGACTTATATATATGAGGCGCCATCTTAGTCCTCGAGAGTAGCAACGCATCTGCGATCGACTTCAAATGGAACCCCTGCTCTATAAGAAGTTGCTTACATGTGTCCATGGGCGGCAGTAACCACTTACCATCAGGTGGATTGCTTGCTCGTTTCATATTTATAAAACAAAAATAAGACCGATTAAACCATAAGATGAGGCTCAGTTGTCAAGAGATATAAAAAACGGTATTACGTTTAGTACCTACTTATATAATTAGGTACCGAAATTTTAGACTTATTTAGAATTATTATTATTTGTAGTTCGATCATTATGATATCAGAAAATTACCTTTGCGTTTTTATTGATTCAAGCTTTAATATAACCTGAAGTATCTACTTTTGTTAGAAATTGAAAATTATAAATCGACAAATAAGTTTTTGTTGATTGTATAAAGCAATTCAATGTATATATTTTCAGCTTAAAAGCCCTTGTAATTTTTAACATACGAACAAAGTATAATCTGCTGGAAAATATTTTAGAATAAAAATCCCGCGGATTATCTACATGTTAAATATACATTAGTCAAAAGCAGCTAAGTCGTAAGGCTAATGTATATCCTATTTTTACCTTTCATAAGAGTGTAAATCCATTTTTGCGATGTAATGAAAGTACAAAAAATTTGAAGGTCTACAACATTTCACGGCTATTTCAAATAGCGACATAACTAATATTTAATGCTGACGAAATATAAACTTTTAATAAATGAAATGTATTCCGAAAACATAACTATGGACTAGAAGTACGTTTGAGTTCGTCTGCCTGCATTTTAGGAACATATCTCTTCACTTTGCTGCAACAATGTAGTTCGACCGGGGTGGTACTCCCACCACACCTATTTTAACGTCAAGCAGTTTTTGCGTTTAGGTGGAAGGGGGTGGTTGCCGGCTCACTTATATATGAGGCGACCATCTCAGTCCTCGGGAGTAGCAACGAATCTGTGATCGACTTCAAATAAAGCCCCTGATCTATATGAAGTTG
>DWNE01007676.1:0-12064 GCA_018249875.1 Cecropterus toxeus | reverse complement strand
GAGCTTTTATAATTATAATCCAGCTATCCGTATATGTATGAATATACTCGTATATGAATATACGAGTCACTTAAAAAACTACGAGTACGTAGATATCATAAGAAATAGACATGACCGTTGGCTATTAATTTATATCGGTTAAAGTCTATTAATGATATAATACATACACATAGAATGAATAATATAGCTATCCTGGAGCTTCATGAGGCCTAATTTGGATAATGTGTTGTAATAAATTTTTACGTTTCCAGGTTTTTATGTAAACAAGTTTCAAATGTTTTTTGTGTTGTTGGATAGATAACAGATGATTGACTACGAATTAAAGGCTGACGCGCATAAATGAGATACCGCACTGTCGAAGCCGGCGACGCCAGCCTTCAAAACTTATGTAAATATTTGCTTCATAAAACGCCCCATGTATTCCTTTTGCTTGGTCTCAGTAGCCACGCGTTGTAACCACGCGCTGCCGCAATGTTCGACGCTAGACGCCGTTTTTAGGGTTCCATTTCCATACCTGAAGATTAAAAACGAAACCCCTTTACTAAGACTCCTCTATCCGTCTGTCCATCACCAGTCTGTATCTCAGAAACCGTGATAGCTACATAGTTGAAATTTTCACACATGATGTATTTCTGTTTCCGCTATATCAACATATACTAATAACAAAATAAAATAAATATTTAAGAGAGGCTCCCAACCAACAAACAGGATATTTTTGCCGTATTTTATAGATAATAATAGTACGGAACCCTTCATGGGCGAGTCAGATATGCACTTGGCCAGTTTTTATGTATCTGTATATGTTATGTATGTACCTATGTTTTTATTCAAAGCTACGTACGCTTCAATAACACTCTTGATACAATAGAATATAATCATTTGTACGCTTCGACCACAGTAGTCCAACATTTAAATTTATATCAGGAGAGCTCTCACTGTTGGCGTTCCTTTCATGTTCAGGAGGCGTTCCAAATTGTTGTTAGTGGCAACGCACCTGTGACCTTCAGTAGGATCCCAGTCCTATTTGAGGACGCTTATAAATTTCAATACACTTTAAGCAACATTACTTCTCAATTAACATCAAAGTTGATATTACGATACTGTTTGCTTAATAAAATCGTAATAATTATATTTATTCGAACGATAAATATAAAGTTGTTTTGCATAAATAACCGTTTTGCCAAATTAAAAATTCATTAATTTTATTCATTGATACACCTTTATCGAAAAAACGTAATATTAAATTTATGTATCTAAAACTCGTATTACAACCTTTTCTTAATAAATTTAATTATCTTAATTTATGTTTACTTTGTTCATTAAAGACATAATAAAAAAAGATGTTTAATTTTTACCAGGGTTTCCTGTAAATTAACGTGTTTGTGCTATTCAATCGATCTAACAATACGTTGAAAAAGAAATAGACCATAGATTCATATTATATAAAAATATCATGTCTGTGGGAGTTCCATTGTCTATGGCACAATAGTTTTTCTCATTACGTTGCGTTCACATAATACTAAATCCACTTTAAAAACGTACTTGACACAAAACTCATAAGTTACATCACAATGGTATAAAATAACGTTTAATGTTGCTGTGAACATTTATAAATGCATGTTGCTTTGACGTTACATTTAATTGAGTTGAAACTCTGAACTGTAATGCATTTGCGCATTCACGTCACATTGATTGTGTCAGCACTGCATAATTCACGCGAACAACCAAGCAAATTCAAAGCTTATTATATCCTCACATTTGACAAATCCATTTAGATTTTGTTCGCGGCGCTTGCTCCAGAAGTTCATAACTCGGTTAGTTACAGAATCAAGTTTTGTGGAGTGGATTTATACTTGTACGAGGTAAGCGTATGATGGAGCGCTTGTATGAACACGTATATTACGTTCTTGTGTTGTGAAAAGTAGGAAACTAAGCATATTGCTTTTCTTGTCATCAATCTATACTAATATTATAAAACATAAGAGCATGTTTGGTTGAACGCGCTAGTCTCAGGACTTCATATAGAAAAAGTGTTCTATCCGAAGTCGATCACAGATGCGTTGCTACTCCCGAGGACTAAGACGATCGCCTCAAATACAAGTGAGCCGGCAACCACACCATTCCGCCGAAACACAAGTACGTACAGCTTCTCGCTAGAAATGGGTGTAGCGGTGGTAACTACTCGTCGAACTACACTGGTTCTATCACCTGGTGCAACAGCAACATACTTCATTGCTACTTATATACAAAGTATGCAATTTACATAGCAAAAGTATACCTATAGTGATTTTCTATTGCATTAACCAAATATGCAGATATCTAATACATTTTGACTTGTCATCGTAAAACCTAAAGTATATAAACTAGAAACTTAAAATTTGGACAATATGATTATTTTATGGCGTACACCTATATTTTTTTTCTTGGTACTCCACCCTTAATATCTAACAGGAGTTGAATATATGTATCATAATATGCATGTACGAAGCCACGCTCGACATCTAGTTATTCTATATTTTTTAAGCGAAGACAATGACGTAAAACACATTTCAAACGTAGCATCTGATTTTATTCGTTCCATACGCGTGTAGATGCTGATGACGCCGTCACCTAAATATCAAGTGCTCGTGAACATCACGTTGTGGGCCAAGTGCGCTCGTTACGGGCCGCATTCACGCGTGCTTGTTTGAAGCGCGCTTGATTACGTTACGGCATGTCATGGCAATTTATTGCGATTATATTACAAGAATTTATTTAAAGGAATTTTGTCTTAATATATTTAACGTTGAAATGATTGTATTTTTTTGTCACCACTTTATTTTTTAAGCTCGAAGGAAGTAAACGATATTAAAATTTAAAACTCAATCTTATGAGAATCATCGTAAACGTATAATTATATATTTAGTTAGATGTACCAGCAAAGTAAGCACTTTTACATTTTATTGAAGACAGCTGTATACTAAGACACTTGGTAAGTGATACTTACATTAAAAGTACAGACAATATTGAATTCGAAGTTTGTAATAAAAAAAATTATAATAAGTTATAAAACTTGTTTAGTTTTTTTTTATATAAGAATGAAATAGCAAACGAGTATACAGTCCACTTGATGTTAAGTGGTGACCGCCCATGGCCATCTGTAAGCTATTTCATATAAAACAGGGGTTCTATCTGCAGCAGTCACCGATGTGTTGCTACTCCCGAGGATTAAGATGGTCGCCTCATACATAAGTGAGCTGGTAAATACACCCTTCCACTGAAACGCAGAAACTGCTTCACGCTAGCAATAGGTGTGGCGGTGGAACATCCCCAGTTGAACTACATTGTATCTACCACCTGGTCAATTTCATACTCACTACTCATACGTTTACTACTGACGTTACTATTTATCAGCTTACACAAAAACATGGTGCCCAAGAACTCAGTCTACTTATAACGTGGTCACAAAAAGCCATAAACATTAATTTGTAATCGTTCCCAAGTAGGTAGGCATTATTTATTGCTAATAAATTCGTTTTCTCACCCTAAGGACAACGTTAGAAAATCTCTTGTAAATATTCACAAACTCATTAAGTTTACCAAGTAGTATTTATATTAATGGTAGTCGAAGTATCCTTTTTTAGGGTTCCGTATCCAAAGGGTAAAAACGGAACTCTATTTTTTTTCGGTCGGCGGTTTTCGAATTTCTTTTCGGCGATATTCCACATATCACGAGTACCTGTAACAATTTAAAACGTATCAATTCCGTGATATTATTTGTTTAAAATCATATATTGTACATGTGGTATGCATATGTTCACACTTGGTTACAGCAGTTTACAATAGTGAGTAAACAGCTGTAAAGACTATAAAAATATGAAAAGTAGACATTCCTTTTTTTTGTTCTCGAGGAGAAAACCGAACCGGCCTGAGGTTATGTGGGATTTTTACCGCACTAAAATCCCCCGGTAGACGTCCTCGATATAAAAAAGAGGATTCCGTGATCTCCGAGGAAACGCCACCGAAGTCCTCTGAACGCGCTGCACCATCGGGCTCCACCGAGGTGAGCGGCTGGGCCCACCGCACTATCTGATTTTTACGACAATGTGTGACCACATGTACTAACCGTCATCCTTCCCGAGGTCGCCTGGCAAGACGATTCGAGCTCCCACTCTTGCCGTCTGCCCCCCCAGAGCCCCCTTTTTCCCACCCCTCAGGGCGGGCAAGGGATCCCGTACCTCTCTCCTCCCCCCGAACCTCCGGGGCTAACCACCCGCCACACCTGTTCTTACGTTTCGATGGAACGGTTCGGAATCTCTGCTGACTTACATATGAAGACATTTCTAAGGAATAACAACGCATCTGTTATGATCAGATACATCTCATGTTCTGTATGGAGTTGATATTAGATCAGATTTGAATGTTTTCAATTCCGGAAATAAGTACAATGATAATATACATTTTTGTTTTAAACTTTCAACCAGAGATGCTTTTGTTGCTGTTATCGTTACTTCCCACACGTTACCACAATATATCTGGAAAGTTTTACAATTTATGCGATACGCCTTAATACAATAAAATCGAAACTGCGCGGAACTGATATTTATGCAGGCGTGTTATCTTATCCTGAAAGTTAGATAGTATTACTTCCCAACTTAAATCCGAGTTGTGTGCGAAATTCATGCCTTGGAGAAAATAACTTTCCTTCGTTTATACATACGAGTACTTACGATTTATTGAGCGTCAATAGATTGAAGGTACTAGAACTCTACGTGGTTTATCTTCGCATATACAACAACTACTTAATGTTTTTTGATTTGAATGTGTTTCAGCTTAGTCCTTAAGTAAAGCAAAAAATATCCTATGCGTCTTATTTAATTTGAGCTTGAATCATGTACCACGGTAAAAAGTATCATATGTGTCAGTCTAGACCATAAGCTATCTGAGTAGCAAATTTTATAAAATAATTCCAATCAGTAGTTGTTGCGTGAAAATCTAACAAAATAATATTAGTAAAATTTCATTCACCATCTCTACTATATTATAATAAACAGTTTTAAACATCTTTCTTGATTACTAAGCAAGCAACATAACACAAGTAAGCGATCTTTACAGTCCTCTACAGACATGAATAAGACCAAGAAAACATATCTTGATAAAAGATTATCACCCGTTTCATTTGTAGAGCTCTTCTTGAAGCCTTTCAACGTTCGACGCTTTGCTTCTAAGCCACTTTGACACGTATTCAAACGATGGATGGCAATTCTTTCACCGCAGTGAAAGTAAGATAAAAGAAGAACTATAGTAATCATCGAGGCAAAGAAGCGATGAAACTTTTATATTACATCGTAAATCTATCGATTAATCTTTCTTCTATCTTAAATTATATTTTTATTATTATTAAACTCAACTCACTCATAATTTCAATATTCATCTACAATATTATCTATAAAAATACTAGTTATTAAAACTTATATAAGTTCTTGTGCTAAAGGACAGTTAATTCGTTTATGTTAACAAAGTAGAAAGCAGGCGTACACCTGAGGTCTATTTAAGGTAAATTTGACCTGCGAAGTATGTGTATGTACCAGCTGTAGATACTTGATTATATTTACGACCCATCCTTCTAACTAGAAGTGCTAACAACTGGCAATATTTTTTATATGCATATATATAATATAATAAAATAAATAAATGCGTGTTGATTCACACATGCGTGAATATATGTATTTTTTATAAGAATGAAGTAACAAACGAGCATGCAGTCCACCTGATGGTAAATGGTTGCTACTACCATGGAAATCTGTAATCAACTTCATATAGAACAGGGATCCTATCTGAAATCGATTACAGATGCGTTACTACTCCCGAGGACTAAGATAGTTGCCTCATATATAATTGAGCCGGCAACTACACTCTTCCACTGAAACGCAAGAACTGTTTTACACTAGAAATAGGTGCCACAGTGGTACTTCCTCGGTCGGACTACATTGGTTCAACCACCTTGTATAAATGTTTTTAAGTTTACACAAATCCAAATATATATCAAAGCAGTGATTAATCAATAAGTAAACGATGCAACCAAGCGCCTTCTGTTTGTCGGCACTTGTATCTTTTCTTATCTTTGGCATGTGAAAATCCGTACAAAAAAATTCCGTCTACCTACTCCACTACTCAATGAGGAAGTTTTTCTGCTATAGTCCACCGCGCTGGCCAAATACGGATTGGTAGACTCAAAACACCTTTGACAACTTTTTTTAGCGAACTCTCAGGTATGTTAACTCACGATTTTTTCCTTAACCGTAAAGCTAATACTTAATTTTTAATACGCACATCATTAGAAAAATCAGTGGTGCGCGCCTGGGATTCGAATTCTACCACTACTCACTAAAACAATATTATTATTCTATTTTACTATTCAATCTGTGATAAACCGTAAAATATAATATTGAAGTAGTCAGCCAACGAAACTATTAGTCTCGCCTCCAATATACATTGTGGAATGAATCGCAAAGTAATTGTAACTCCGCCCGCAACCGCCGACGAACGCTCGCTCGCTTAAATTAATTGTCAACTGCAAACTTATCGCCGGTCTCCTGCCGTGCCCTACTTCCGTTGCACTTTTGAAAAATCTGTCATAACTTACCCTAGTAGCGAGTCTAGACCATATTCTAAATACCTTAAAAGGATGTGTTGACTATGCAATATAATATTTTTAGCAAAATAATACATTAGATAGATTTTACGTGAATACATAAAGGATTGGATATAGAAGGATAAATAAAGTAAAATCGATTCTCAATTAAAGTCTGTATTTAAAGTATAATATTTTATCCATTTAAAACTTTAAGGTCCTTTAAAGTACCTATTATTATTGTCATATTATAAAAAATAAAGATAACTAAACAAACAAGAACATATTATTTTTAATCGATTCATATTATTGAATGTTTTTCAGTTTAATATTCAATGCAATAATTATAGAGACTTCTATCTCCCTAGATTTTGATTCTAGAGATTTTATTCTTTTATTGTATAATAGGCATTTTCACAAATGTAACAATCACTAAGATCTAGAACTAAAATGGAAAAAAGAAAAGTAAGTACGTGAATAAGACGTTATAGTTTTGTCAAAGCATAATAAATCCCACGCATAATAACAAAAATGTAAGTTTAACTTCAGAAAAGTATGAAACAAAAAAGTATTCTTAAAGTAATGTTGAGAACATAGCCTTAGCCAGATAACATCTCGACTTAAGTATAAGGAAAAACATTTCGGTTAAGAGGTGAACGACCATAGTTATTTTAGAAATCATACGTCATATTTTGATAATAGACCAGACTTTACGAGGAAACAGATAAACATACAAACAAACCGAAGAATATCAAATTCACATGTTTTTTCGCTACAGTCAAATAAAAAAAGATTGTTGCTACGACTTACACACAGATTCTAGAAATCAAAAGTAACCAACAGTAAATAATTAAATTACAAATGGCCTGAAGCGTGAAGCTTTGCTTAGTGTATAAGATATTTTAATCCGCGTTTAGCCAGAAGCAACTTTAAGAAACAAAATTAAGTTTTGGTCCGTCGTCCCAAGTACTGGGATCACAATTAATCTTCGCGCTTAGTCACGAGTAGTCGCAGCTTTATATTTAAACTTCCTTGGGTTACATACATTACTAAGTACGCCTAAATCTCTCTTGATTAATTACTGAAACACAAAACTCTACAGCCTACAACAAAACTGTGTTCATAAATTATACATCATAATACTTTTCAAAAAAGTTCGGAACAAACTCAAGACGTATTGGAGTAAAACCTCAATTGTTCGCTAAGTTACTTAAAGATTCATGATGAATCCTATAATATTCTTCTCATTCGGCATAATTATATGTAAAATTGGGACGAGAAAGATTACGGATGAAGCGCGTCACTTGACTCGAGTTTCCAAAGAAATGTCCTCAAAACAGATATTAATATTTATAGGATTCTATATAATGATGCTAAATAATTTGATTTTAGATCTTATTCACCTTGAAACGTAAGTATCGAAAAATGGAGTAATTGTCTGTAATCGCTAATCGGAATTTCAAGCAAAAAAAAACAGAAAGCTAATGTGGGTACGGGCTTAAAAACTTAATTAAGAGTTTTTAATGAGAATTTCTGAAAAAGCACCAATCTCCCTTAACTGCTACAATATAACAAAAATGCATTAAAGAAAAGGAAGATGATTGGACAACTTACTAAATCATTTTATTAAATCTAATAAAATGTGAAGATTCAAATACCAATCGTACGTTATCAACCCGTCCCATGCATAGTCATATGAAGAGGAAAGGCGCCAAATGGAATAGGATTGATCGCACATCACCCGGGTCAAACGTTTATTTCCATCGAAATTCAATTCAAGTATTACGAGGTAGCGCCAATTTTCACATTCTCGTCGAATTCGTAAGTAGTACCCTGCAATCAAAGTAAAGTAACCTGATACTCCATAGTAGCGCCATCTCTGTTTAATTTTGAGATATGATACTCACGCCATCTAGCGAAATCATAACAAAGAGCAGAAAACAATGTCGGACCAAAGTTAAGGTTCTCCGTTAGACAACGTAGTACGAAATACTGATAAGAGAGTACGCTGTGTTTACAACACTGTATTCTGTTATCATTTTATCTCTAAGGTTTCATGTTTGTATTGTGCGCAGTCATCTAACGCTCAACAGAGGGTGTTACCTTTGGTAATATTCAATCAGTCAATAAAGTGTAAAAGTAGTAAATATATGTCTGGAAAATTGATAACAACGGTGGTAAATTGCTAGCCTAAAATTAACAAGTGACAATACAAATACACAGTGAGAAATTTGTATGTAAAGTATTTTTAAGTATGACTGTTGGCTGCCGCATCTTGGCTGCTTCGTGCGATTCGAAGAAGGCTTTATAATCTGTGCGTAAATTTATATACCTATAGGCTTATGTAATAATATAGAGAGTACTTCAATTTTCTTTTCACAATTTTGTAAGGCAAGAGATAAGATTAGAAGAATAATGTAAAAATGATTATAATGCTAGGTGTAACAAATTTATAAAGAGATATATATATTTACTGATTTATTTAACATTAACAACAAACATATTTAAATGTAGGTATTTATTTATATCCGAGTTTTAAGATAAAAAATCTTAATATATTTCTAAATACGACGTAATTACTAACCACTTATAACAGTTATATTACGGATAATTTTTCGAAACGTTAAGTATTTCGAAAACTTAGGTATTATGTACTAGTTAGTAGAATAAGTATAACAAAAAACTGCAGCAGTAATAGTAGATGTATTTTAATAATTCTTTCAGTTAAAGTAAAGTGCCTATTTAACCACACATGATATATTTGCGAATATAATATTATGCGTATAAGAACTATTCATATTTTTATTGCTTTACAAGAAAAAGCTTATTCATTGAGATATATACGCTTTTACTACCTTTTATTTTTTATTACCTATTACACTAAAGTTCTTATGGATATATAAGGCGATTTTTCCTATTTTATTGAAAATTATATGATTATGATGATATACATTAAATGTTTAATATAAGAAGTCTTGGAGATTGTACATATGTACATGGTAAGATCTTGAAGGTTTAAAGATTAAAACTATATGAAAATCAATGAGGTTTGGCAACACGAGAGCTGCTTTATGAAATAAAGCAGTTTCAGCGCTTTATGATTCAAATTTGCTCTCATTTTTACACTATTCTACTGTCCAAAATGCGGTCAAGTTTTTTTATTACTATATTTTTTTACACGCAAAAGGGTAAAACTGTATTCCTTTAATCACTAAGAATTATTTCATTAGCATACTAAAATTATAAAGGCGAAATATTGTGAGGATGGATGTGTGTTTTGTACTCGTTCACGCAAAAACTACTAATTAGATTTCGCAAAAATTTGGCATACAGATAGTTCACAATTTGGATTATCATATAAAATCTCATTACCATAGTAAACGTGTACAAAACAGGCGAAGTCGCAGGAATAAGCTAGTCTTAAATAAATGTACTTTTATTTAAAGCTTATGGATAATTATCCATCATTATTATGGATTTTGATCCGGTCACGTATATACGTTTACACTAAATAAGTTGAATGTTATTCACTGTATTCGTCAAATTACTGCTGTATTAATTCGACATTTTCTGAATAGCAGTTATCGATTTATTTACTTAAAATATTTTGATTACTTATATCACTAGTTTACTATTGATATAAGTGATCTGACTTACTATGGCTACGGATACAAACACATGACAAAACAAACTTCCGCTTATTTAAGCCAAACCTATAAGACATTTTGTTCATATTAAATGGGCATTCAGACCACAAGAAACGATTTCAGAGGTATTAAGGCATAGTTGCATGTCCTTTGCTTTTCTCATCTCAAGAAGCCTGCAGTCCTTTTAGTAGTGAAGCTACAAAATTAATTAAAAAAATGGTTTCATTTTTTTTCTCTTTCAGTACATATCCCATGTATCGCTGAAAGCGCTTGACGATTTGCCTGGTAGGCGGTGACAAAAGCGCCATCAGTGATATTCAGGCGTACAGCGGTCTCGGTTGTATGATAACGCTTGTGAGTCTCGCATAATGGGATTATTTGGTAGCAGTATTCACTTCTACTAGTGCTCTCAATTACAAGTATAGGTAAGTTGAATATTTTATATATGTTATTATTATTATATGATGTATCATTTTTAGAATGCATCCCAGCGAAGTCCTGAATAATACATATATTATCATGCTAAATTTAAAAATACAACATTTTCAGACGTATTTCACAGTACAAATACGAAATATCGTTTTTAAACTCCTTTAAATGGCATGTTATAAAGAATGAAATTGTTATTTCTTATGATTCAACGGACTATTCAAAATGCGTTCACTTTATTTTAATACACTTAATTAACCAATGTCTTTAATAAATATTTATTCATTTTAATTATACACGTAATACGATACAATTTAGTGTTTACTATAGCAAAATCATTTGTATTTACTCAAACAATCAGATGTTGAGAGACGTTTATCATAGACATGTTTGATATTTATACACTACTTACTGGTTATTTGCAAATACCAGCAGTTAATACTGTTGAAAAATAGACATTGTTTGACATTTGCTTGTTGATAAAAAGTTCGATGGTTCGTTATCCTAAACTCTTCCGTACTGCGCAATTTGTTATCAAATGGGCTTCAATACGAAGGAAATGAATATTACTGAATACCTAAAACAAAAAATAATAACTAACTATACAACGACCTTTCCATAGTCAAACACTGAAATTTCCTGACTTATAGGTACCAAGGACGTAAAATCCTACATTAATACCTAGACTCAAAAAAACCTTTACGTCAGTCTAACATATGTGCCAATCCACATCTGTAGGACCGGGAGGCCACTGTCGCAAACAGGTTGAGTGGTGAAAACAAAATGAGGTTTACAACCTAACTTCAGAAACTGTGTCAGTCCTCCATGAATAAGACCTATAAAGAATTGCGAAGTCTGCGCATGCGCGGGAACTCTCCATAAACCCTTGAATAAAGATAATTCTTTCCTACAGCCGTAGGATTGTATGGAATTGCGGCTATGAGCTTACATAAGACTCCTCCCATGAGTTTAACGAAATTTGTGATGGTAATTTTATACTTTACCTATTAATCCTATTATTATCCTATCAATTCATATGATTATTAACCAAACGCTACTATAGTATAATATATAACAAAACCATCGTTTCAATTAGTTATGCCAAAATATGTGAGTGGAATAAATGGAAATAACTCTTAAGAATTGTAATCAAGATGCGAAATAATAATGAAACTTAAGTGGTGACCACCCTTGTATTTTTTTTTTATAAATATGAAGTAGCAAACGAGCAAGCAGCCCAACTGATGGTAAGTGGTTACTGCCGCCCATGGACAGTTGTAAGTAACTTCATAGAGAACAGGGTTCTATATGAAGTCTATCACAGATGCGTTGCTACTCCCGAGGACTGAGATGGTCGCCTCATATAAAAGTGAGC
>DWNE01007675.1:0-12065 GCA_018249875.1 Cecropterus toxeus | reverse complement strand
GCTTACAAATGTCCATGGGCGGCAGTAACCACTTACCATCAGTGGGCTGCTTGCTCGTTTGCTACTTCATATTTATAAAAAAAAAGGTAGCTCTCGTAGGTTGTCAATCCGTGGTATTCGAATACGAATCATTCGATGTTAATACGTGATGAAAGTCGTAAATTATTGCTAAGAATCTGGATTATATCACGTAGAATAATAAAAACATGATACGAGTGTGTTGCAATAATAACAATTAATTTTACTAAATACGCATTCTACTGTGAGTTTTAGGGTTACGTACTCAAAAGGTAAAAACGAAATCCTATTACTAATACTTCGCTGTCCGTCTCCGTCTGTCCGTCTGTCTGTCGCCAGGCTGTATCTCATGAACTCTGACAGCTAGACAGTTAAAATTTTCACAGGTGTTTTTCTAAACCCCAGGTGTGCACTCCTGGCCCCCGTTGGGCGCCAAAATACAAAATCAAATATATATCAAATGACTGACACATAGAAAATAATGTAATTACTCGTAGGTTTTTCTTTATTTTATTACCTACTTTATTTATTTTAAATAAAAGTTAATATTGGCTTAATAAAAAATGGTTCCGAGCAACTCTTAAAAAATGAGACGATTCGCAGCATGAAAATAATAATCTGTGTGCCATTTTACAAACACATTTTACTTAAATTGTATTTGGAGTGTTATTTATTTATTAAATTATTGTTATATTTCTATTTAATATTTAACGCAACTTAAATCTCATTAATTAAAAACGTTATAAAAAATAAGAATATATTTTTATTAATTTTCATAGACCAATTAAACTTGTACAAAAATAGAAAAAAATTGGGATAACGTACTCAAAGGGTAAAAACGGAACCCTATTAAGACTTCGAGGTCCGTCCTTCTGTCCATCTGTCTGACGCCAGGCTGTATCTCATGAACCCTGACAGCTAGACAGTTAAAATTTTCACAGGGGTGTTTCTAAGCCCCAGGCGTGCACCTTTGACTTTTTTAATGAACATTAAACAATAAAAATCATTGATCACCTAATCTTAATTAGATATGAAAAAAAAACTATACTTGAGTAGTGATTTTTTTATTATTAGTTCTATTTAGTTTTTATTATAAATTATGTTTCAATAAACTGTAAACTTTTAATACTTGTTAAATGTACTTGAAACAGTAATTTAGATAAACATTTGTTTTAAATTAAGAACTAATTAATTTAAAACCGTATTCTATAATAAACAACGTTAGTTTTGATTTAATTATCAGTCATGTAAGTACTCAATCCAAATGCATTTTAATAAAGGGACAGACAAAGATATGTCATTTACTTCCTCCTAGTTTTTATACTATGGTAAGCGGCAACTGCTGTCTAGGAATATTTGTTATCAACCCCACATAAGATCAGTCTTTCCTGACGTTACTAAGTTATAGACTAAGTTGGAATGCCTCTGACACTCTAGAAGACAGCAGCGCTTAACAATGCTGTTAGATTGAAATTGGAATAGCGGCAAAACCTCTGGAGTCGAATCTCAAAGAGATGTACCTACCTACTATAAATAATATGTACGTACAAATATGTATGCTCGTAAGTGCGTACGTGCAAATAATGGTTACAATTAAATTAGGATGATTTAAAGACGTTATAAGTAGAAAAAAATGAAAGCAAAAGTTCATTAGAATTGTATAACTTTTAAAAAGTGTGTTAAGTTTTTCTTAAAGCTATCTGCCTAATTAGATGCGAGTCCTCGTACATTTTAAAACACTACGAAAAATACGCAGGTTAGTCTTTTATTTTATTCACCTTTATAGCAAGTGAAAATTCCACATTTATATGACTTCAATAAATTTAAGAATCGAAGGCTAAATGCACATCATTACGTATGTACACTTGTATTTATAATATTACTCATTACATTAATATATTTAAGGTTATCATTAATAAAATATATCATAATGATATATTATTTTTTGGTATTTGCATGGATGAGATTTGTAGACCCTGTCCCCCGTTGGGCGCCAAGATACAAGATCAAATAATATCAAATGTCTGATACATAGAAAATAATGTACTCGTAATTATTCATATTTTTCATTTAAAAGTTAATATTGACTTTAATAAAAACAGATTCTGAGCAACTGTACAAAATGTAGAGACCATTCGTAGCATAAAAATAAATCTATGCCGTACAGTGGCATAGATTTATTTTTATGCTATGCTATGCTATGCTAAGCAAATATTTACTTAAATTGGATTTTTAGTACTATTTAATCATAAAATTATAATTGTTTTTTTCTCTATTTAATATTCTACGAAACTTAAAACTCATTAATTGAAATCGCTTTAAAAAAGTAAGAATATACTTTTATTTATTTTCGAAAAGTATTAGACTTAAACACGAATAGAAAAAGTTTTAAATTTAAAACAGTTCGAAAACCGAACGCACAATTTCCCGCGTTCCGTCTCTTATGAGCTGTCAAAGTTGGCGCTCTACAGCGGTAGTCGGATTGGTCGAGCCGCTTATGAGCGACGCTCGCGATTGGCCGCCGCGAACACATGAGCGATGGGCCACGTGCTTATAAGTTCCGAGTTCGAAATTCAAACTTTTTACGCGGAGCACCAGTGTCGTGATAGCGAAATATTTAATATAAAGCATTTTCTATGACTATTAGTAAATGAATATTAGCAAATTTGATTTTTAAAAAGTTGTTTAATTATTTTACTCACATTAACTGCTTTTTATATTTTACGTTGGATTTTGTTAAATTTTACAAATTCTTTTTTTTATTTATTTTTTCAACATTCCGATATTTCATTAATTACGATATAAATATAAATAATTAATTAGAATGATTAATTAGCAAATATTTTAGCGAATTAATTCAAATATATGCTAGTTTTACTTACAAAATCTCCTTGATAACGACACCAACCAGTTTATTATTTTTTTTAATAATTTTTTAAATTACGAAAAATCAAAGTTAAATCAGGAAATTGTAGCCTTCCGAATTTAAAAGCCGGACGGAGACGTTGCCGGACCGCGCGAAACCGGCCATAAATCAAAACTTCCAGCACTCACAATTAAAAAACAAAACAAAACAAGAAAACAACAGCCAATAATAATTAATTGTACATCATAAAAACCTTAACACTGAACAGCGACGAAATCTACCACTTATGAGTTCTGACCGAATGCAGTTTCCGATGCAAATTATTTACGCGACTGCATCCAGCTGCATCCTCGTTAAAATATTATTTAATCGCTTTCCAACCCGCTTCTTACGTTTAATGCGTGCTAAGAACGATATAGTGTCAGTAAGAAAAATATTTGTTCGAAAACGCGCGTCTAAACAATACACAACAGCCTTCGACGCGGCGGGCACAACAATGCTAGGGCGAAATAAGCAAGAAATATTTAACTACCGTGCCGCGCGGGGAGGGGCGGCCGCTGGCCCTCAGTATTGGCGCTACGGCTGTGGTAGTTATAGTTTACGTGATACACAGCTCAAATACAAATAATATAAACATTACAACTGAGCATGCGCCGTAAACGTAGACAGGGACGACGCTATACTCGACACCGACGACGCCGCTCAAAATCATCAACACATATCACAGACGTGATATACTGCACAACCGTAAATATTTTCCAAACTAAACATTTGTAGTGGATTCCCTAAATCGCTTTTTTATAGATTAATTTGCATATTTTTGACGTGAAGCGTCGGTCCGGCCACGCATGCGCAGTGCTGCCGGCAAAAATGTTATTGACGATGCAAAATATTTATTTTTTGGCGCAACACCGACGCAGCTCCCGGCTGTTCTACGGCGGCCATTTTGAATTTCAAAATTTAAACTGTCCAAAATCAGCATATGATTATAAAAAAAACAAATGTGTGAAGAATGTCTACTCTGATTCTAAGAAAGTTTTGATGTCGTAGGGATAGATGATGGAGATAAAAAAGAATCAGTTTTCACAAGTCCTCTGGGAGTATCAGATGGATTTATTTCAATTATAATCCAATACGAGAGGATGACGCATGCGCGTGGCAGCAGTTACACCGTGCTGAACAACTTTCTAAATATTAATTTTATTATTAAATTTATTTATCGCGTTACATTGTACCGAAACATTACAATAGTTTGAAATATTTCTTAATCACAGAAGTTTCCTTTTCTAGGTCATCATTCAAAATATAAATATCATTTTTAAATAAATTACCATAAATTACCATTTAGGATCCATGGACATAGCTCTTTTAAAGGAATCCAAAAGCGAGGGCGAAGAATTCAGTCGGGTAGTGATTTTTTTATCATTTCATTCTGGAGAGGAGGAAGAAGTAAATAAACTCCGAAATTTAGTACAAAAAATACACATCGTATTTTTATTATTATTTTTCAAGTTCTCTTGTTTCGCCGATTACCATAAGAGAGTCCAGACCAGTTCTTACAGGTAGTGACTATGAAATTACATTATTTCCTACTTTAAACTACAGCATTTTGTGCAAAATGCTGTAATGTAAATGACTTTTAAAATTTTTAAAGTGAACTTTACGTCGACGGAAAAAAAGTTCTTCTACTATGACAACTTTCCCAACTGTGTTTATACAATTTAATGATCAAAAAAGGTCGTCATGTGCTTTTTATATACATTCGTCAATCAAATTTCAATGTAAAATGTAAATATTATGATGTAAAATATCAAAATTACTACATAAGGTACGTTGTTTCATAATACAGTAGATTCCTAAACTGTATTTTTACCATTACAGTTTACAGTAAAAAAGATAAGACACTAAGGATAATACAGTAAAACTACTTTTATTAGATGCAGTACATCTGGAGGCACTGATCCAAACCCTTATACCTAAAGGTTGAACACATACGTACTATTTTTTTTCTTCTTATTCAAAAAATAATTCGCAGCCTGCTTAATGTCAAATTATATTCTATTTTGTAACATTTATATTTAAATAAACATGATAACTTCTTATCAATGTTTCAAAATTCAAAAAGGTAAAGAAATATCAATTATTCACTAATTTATAGGAAATACACTTATTAAAAGGAAATAGGCGTATGCAGTACCATTTTATTAGTTCGTTATTTATCGCGAATTTACCACAAACAAATGTTTATGCCCAAAATACTGATACCCATATCGTTACAATTATTTCAGAGTTTTCCTGTTGATCAGCAAACGACACGCATCTTTAATTAAAATATGTAGGTATTGAAGATTTTGTTTCGTAATTTAAATCCATTAGATTTGACTAACTTGTAACCAGGTGGTAGAATCAATGTAGTTCGGCCGGGAAAGTACCACCGCCACACCTATTTCTAGCTTGAAGCAGTTCTTGCGTTTCTGTGGAAAGGTGTGGTTGCCAGCTCACTCAAGTTTCTTACAGATGTCCATGGGCGGCAGTAACCGCTTACCATCAGGTGGACTGCATGCTCGTTTGCTACTTCATTCTCATAAAAAAAACTAGCTACCGCGCGGCTCTACCCGCTTCGGTCACATTTACCTAGTCTAGGTTATAAATTATCTGTGGACCAAATTTCAGCGAACTCCGACCAGCCCCGGACCTTGAATTACTTTTGGGCGGGGTAAAAACTTAAATATGCCGCCCCTGCCCACTTGGATTTCTTTTTACCATAATTTCAGCCATCAAATGTCCAATAATTGGTGGTCATTTTTTTAACGCTTTTTACACACATAGCCCCACACTAGGATTTTCTCCTGTGTTGGTGCCATGGACACACAAAGACGAATACACAAACACTCCGACCCAGAACAGAAATCTAAACTGATCATTCAGATGCTGTCTGGCCGGGGATCGAACCCGGGAACCTACCGGTTACATCGATATGATATAGCGGGTCGTCGTGTCATTAAAACGTATACGTGTCAAGAGTTTTACTTTTTACTGACTAGGCGTCCCAATGGTCAAAGTTAAATCAATTATGAGCTGTACATTCGTTTCCAAGGTTTGAATTTGCCACCCTCGGCACTTGCCGCCCGGGGCATAGGCCCAGGCTTGCTTAACTTTCACAACACCATTTTTTTTTATAAACATGAAGTAGCAAACGAGCAAGCAGGCCACCAGATGGTAAGTGGTTACTGCCGTCCATAGACATCTGTAAGCAACTTCATTTAGAACACGGTTTTTTATCTGAAGTCGATCACAGATGCGTTCCTACACTCGAGGACTGAGATGGTCGCCTCATGTATAAGAAAGCATACAACCACACCCTTCCAGCGAAATGCAAGGATTGCTTCACGCTGAAAATAGGTGTAGCGGTGGTACCTCCCCGAACTTCAATAGTTCTACCACCTGGTAATTATTTTCCATTGGCATTTTATTCATTATTATTAAAAATTCAGTCAATCTTTTCACAATTTCTAATATGTATTTTGGTACCATTCGGTGTGAAATGCATCCCCATTTCCGATAGGCCATTGACATTTTTATTGGTTGATGATTTAGCACCTATCGATTGAGACTACTACTCATCCAGCAAGATTTGAATTTAGAACTTTCTTCCGACATTTAATGTGTCAAACTTTTTTTACTAACTTTTTGCGTGGAGAAAGATAACACAAAATTCTGCCTGATTAAAAATAAAAATAAAATATGCATGTAATAAAATAACATTTTCTTTTTTGTTAAGTACTAACCTACTTGTTAATATTTTTGCCAGCATCTATTTATTCGCCTACATTCCAATATTTCATCGTCAAAAAATCTTAAAAACTATTATTATTTAAAAAAAAACGGGAAAAATGGACATTTTAATAGAAGACTGACAATCATAAGCTCGTAATTATTTAGCTCTATCTTGTTCACCTTTTGGAAACAGGAAAAAATGTCAGAAAATATTAACAAGTTGACATAATCCTAGGCCATAGAGCCAAAGATTAGAGACAGACCATAGAGAATAAAAAGCAAAAACCGTGTAGGTAGCAGAAAATATTAATTAGAAAGCATACAGAACTAAATTATACGAGTGGGCGGGCCCCGCCTACTGTTGAGCGACGCCCAACATCGCTTAAAAGCGTCCGCCTCTATATAAAGTTAGTTTAGGAGGCTGCTACCAGTAATACTTGAACAATAAACTGGCTTCTATTTCGTCTTTATATTACATATTATATTCTCGGGTTCCTCTTTATTTGATCCTCGGATTTTTTTTTCAAAATGTAAAGTACTCGATTGATTTGTTTCAGACTGCTGCCAGTAATACTTGGATACAACTGACTTCTATTTCGGATTTATCTACATTACATATTACACCCGAGTATGCAATATGTAATGTAGATATTTCTTTCTTCCTCTTTTTGTTAAGTGAAAGTACTCAATTGATTTGGATGACCGTAGATTATATTTAGGTCATAAATGATTGTACATTTTTTTATTTCTTCTCATAAGGAAAGCTAGATCTTAGGTATTAAATTTATTAAACCCTTCTTTATCCTTAGTACATATCTGTTATTTCAGTAGCCGTTTCTGCGTTAATAAGTTACGGATTGGTAATGTTTTAGTGATACGTACAATAGATTCGGATTCCTCTTCATTTAATTCGAGACTATGGATTTACTATATGAAGTTGCTTACATGTGTCCATGAGCGCAGTAACCACTTACCATTAGGTGGACTGCATGGTCGTTTGCTTTAAAATAAAAAATAATAAATAAAAGATTCGTCAGGAACATTTGAGTCGTTGTATTGTGTCAAATCGCGGTTTTACAGCGATATAATAAACCATGCTATTTTGTTACATTATACCGAGATGCAAGAAAAATCAGCCATCAACCCATTATTGTCCCAATTTCTGGGCATGGTTCTTTTCTTAGATCAGGAGTGTTTAGGCAATAGTCCACCGTGCTGGCTAATTACGAATTGGTAGACTCAACACACCTTTAAGAACTTTATTTTTTAAATCCTTCAAAATGTAGATTTCATCACGATATTTTCCTTTTCTGCAAAGCAGTGGTAATTAATTTCTATAATATGTGTTGGTAGACAGCAAAAATGTGTGAATAAAATAAATTGTGAAACAATTCATTTAAAAAATACCTACGCAGGCATTTTTCGTCATTTGACACTAACAATATACATATCTAAAACAACCAATGTATTCTAGTATTTTTTTCCATATGTACATGACGATAGGGCAGACGGGCTACCTGATGGAGAGTAATCCCAGCGGTCTATAAACATTTGAAACATCTAAGGTGACGCCAATGCATCGCTGGCTTTAGAAGATAGTTGTTTTCGCATCTTTTTTATATAGCAAAGCCGTAATTAATCAAGATATCTTTTACTGATTTCATCTCGATTTTACTTACATTTGTTTAACTACCTACTAGCAGTGCCCAGCGGTTTCATACGCGCTTAAAAATATAACCTAAAATTGCAGTCACTTTGATAAAATTGATGGATTTTAATGAAATATTAACTAAATGCTACCTGAAGATATGGGAATTAAAAATATTTTGAATTCTGTAAATTAAATTTAATAGTTTCAGTTTGATGCGATTTCAAACACACAAACAGACTATTGTATGATATTCTACGAATATTCCAAAAATTAAAAAGATAATATATTATTTCTTGTTCTCAGTCGTTCAAAGCACGTTTTTATAAATAAATGCGACGTAGAGGCACGTGGAATCCTGTATTAATCCAGGTCATAAACTATGTGTACGCCAAATTTCATTCAAATACGCTTAGTAGTTTTCTCGTAAAAGAAATGAAATGTCTTTATTTTGCGTAGGCCTACGGGTGCACTTACAAATTGTCAGTTACAATATTTTCTTACACTACCGCCGGATCAGAACTAGAACGAAAAGAGAAACAAACATCTCACCCATCCTCACAAAATTTCGCCTTTAACATTAGTAAGATTTACAAAACAGCACAACTGCTGCGACTTTTATCATCCATTGTTATTCAGACAAAAATAAACAAGGCACACTAAAAATACGGCGTGATCTAGATCGCAGATCCAGATAGATAAAAAACTAGGTCATGTTTTCACGCACAACGCATTGTATGCATTAGATTATGTAGAGTAAACAATTGTTTTGTGTTACGCTATTTTTAATTATTTGCTAGGTTTTTAGTAAAATGCCACTTAATGCTGGTACGGTACACCATCTTTAGGGCATTTTTCTTTAATTTATTATAGATTGAAGCAGCAAACGCATTCCATTTGATGGTAAGTGGTTACCGTCGCTCATGGACATCCGTAAGCAACTTTATATAGAACAGGGATTCTGTCTGAAGTCGATCACAGTTGCATTGCTATCCCCGAGGACTAAGATGGTCGCCTCATATATAAATGAGCCGGCAACCACACCCTTCCACCGAAACACAAGAACGCTAGAAATAGGTGTGGCGGTGGTACTTCCCCGGTCGAACTACACTGGTACTACCACCTAGTCAACTTGCACACTGATTCTACCACCTGGTAAAGTGGTGGTACCTGATGGTATTTAATCTGAGACAATGCTGATGCTCACCATGCCAAACGAATGACCCTTGAACCGATTTTGCTGGCATTAGGAAAATAGCTATTATCAATTATTTTATACTCAATCAGAAAGATACTAAACTTGACTTTCTACAATATATTTGACGAGTAGTTCATCAAGTGATCCAAATTCAATAATAATCGTAATCTTACCATTTTCCCCAATTTTTCACCATTGCTCATCAAAAGAAACAAAATAAATAAGGAAATTGGTCGATAACGAAACGTAAAACGTTATCTTCTTTGTACCAACTTATTTATATCGATAATCTCTTGATTCGTAAGCAAAGAAAACATATTTGTTGAATTACTTGCTTTTTCTGTATTTTATTAAACAATGTAAAATGTATGCTACATTTTACATTGTTTAAGCGCTACTAATTCTGAGAATAGTAGAACAATGACGGATCGACTGCTACATTTGTCTTCCTTAATCAAGGCAAATATTGATTTTGAAAAAATCTTATATATATTTTCTAGAGTGAAGTACTTCAAACGGCATTCATAAGTCATCATATTATAGTAAATATTTTATTTACGCGAATATGAATTGGATTAAAAGTTTGATCGAATTTTGATTACTCAAAAATATATTAAATTGTTTTTGTTGCAGCATCCTAGACTAAGCCTGTTAATGGCGGCGGGGAGCAATATAACTTCAGTCTAGGCACAATAAAAGCTAGTGCTTAACTATAGATCTAGATCTAGACTAGAGGGACCGGGGCGCTCTAGATATTTATTAAGATCGTTGGCTGTGAGTATTATAATGAGTATTGTTGTTTCGTGTCGTTTTAAGATTTTACAATAGGCTTATATATGTATGAATGTGGGCATGTTTAGTTTATCTATGAGTTTAAAAGAAAATTATTCTGTCTTTTATATATTCTTAGTCAGTTAGTGTACGAGTAATGGTAAGAGATATTTTATTTAAAACAGTTTAAAATTACCTTTTATGCATATTAGAAATATCTGTCTGCATAGGCTTTAAGTATAATATAATTTGCCTGAATATGGTATAGATAAGCCCGTCTGTTATTCAAATAAATTTATAGAGATTTTAGAGTTTTTTTTAATACGCTACATTCAAAGGTTCTAGTTTCAGGTTCCAAGCTTTGTCTATTATTGTCCCACTGATGGGCACGGGTCCTCTCTTAGAATGAGAGAGTTTTCGACCATAGCCCACAGAGGTAGCCAATTGCAAATTGGTAGACTTCACAAACCTTAAAAAACATTTTTTAGAGAAATTTCAAGTGTGTAGAAACCTACCATACTTGAGAAGAGAAGGAAAACATCGAGAGGAAACCCGCTCGATGTTTTCCTGCGCCGTAAATCAGTGATTATTTCTAATAAGCCCCTCATTTGAAGAAATCAGGGGTGCGTGGGATTCAAACGTAGGACCTTCGATTCAGAGACCCAGTTACAACGATTAGGTTATCACTGTCCAAGTTTCAACATGACGTCACTAAGCTATTATGCACTCAAACGTATTAGGCAATTAAACGTGTGTAAAAAGCTTCATTCAGATCGGTTGTAAGGCGACTTGTTGAAACTATTGCAAGATTTGACACATACTAACGAACAAGACACGTTAAATAAAAGCTTGTAAATAGGTGACAAACTTAGTTCAAATACTAACATGTGATATCAATAAAAACAGTCTACATTTATCTTTTGTCTTTTCGGAATATCTTACAAAGTACGATAGGACTTTTTTTTAAATTGAAGTAGCAAACGAGCTTGCAGTCCATCTGATGGTGAATGCCCACTGCCGTCCATGGACATTTGTAAGGAACTTCATACAGAACAGGGCTTCTTTGTGAAGTCAATCTCAGGTGCATTGCTACTCCCGAGGACTAAGATGGTCGCCTCATATATAAGTGAGTCGGCAACCACACCCTTCCACCTAACGCAAGAACTGCTTTACGCTAGAAATAAGTAGGTGTGGCGGTGGTACTTCCGCGGTCGAATAACATTAGTTCTACCACCTTTAAATAATATAGGTGACGTTCCAAACAGCCCCGGATCTAAGGGAGAGCAAGCCGGGGCCTATGCCCCGGGCGGCAAGTTCAGAGGGCGGCAAATTCAAACTTTGTAAACGAGTGCGCAACTCATAATTGATTTATCTTTGACCATTGGGACGCCTCGTCAGTAGGAAGTGGAACTCTTGACACGTATACGTTTTAATGACCACTAATTATTGGACATTTGATGGCTCAAATGATGGTAAAAAGAAATTCAAGTAGGCAGGGGCGGCATTTTTAGGTTTTTCCCCGCCTATTTTTTTTTTTTATAAATATGAAGTAGCAAACGAGCAAGCAGCCCACCTGATGGTAAGTAGTTACTATCGTCCATAGACATTTATAAGCAACTTCATATAGAACAGGGGTTCTATATGAAGTCGGCCACAGATGCGCTGCTACTCCCGAGGACTGAGATGGTCGCCTCCTATAAAAGTAAGCCGGTAACCACACCCTTCCACCGAAACGCAAGAACTGCTTCACGCTAGAAATAGGTGTGGCGGTGGGACTTCCCCCGGCG
>DWNE01007674.1:0-12065 GCA_018249875.1 Cecropterus toxeus | reverse complement strand
ACATCTATTTCTAGCGTGAAGCAGTTCTTGCGTTTCGGTGGAAGGGTGTGGTTGCCGGCTCACCTTTATATGAGGCGACTATCTCAGTCCTCGGGAGTAGCAAAGCATCTGTGATAGACTTCATATAGAACCCCTGTTCCATATGAACTTACTTACAAATGTTCATGGGCGACAGTAACCACTTACCATCAGGTGGGCTGCTTGCTCGTTTGCTATTTGATATTTATATAAAAAAATAAGAATCTACTTTATTATAATTTTAAATAAAATAATTTCATAACTATTCTCCTTTAGTAAGTGAAACTGAAGACGATTGACTTGAATTGTTTCCAAAACAGTTACAAAATACACAAACATCCAGAATGAAAACTTTCAACAATCGTATATTTCATTAAATAGGCACGGTACAGTCGCGCGCAATTACGAGTAAATGCCTCTTTGGGTATAATTTTCTCGTCTGCGCCCCGCCCCCTGCGATTCCTTTATTTGCCCGACTGTACTTTCGTTAATATTGTACTGCGGATCCTAAGTGGCTTTCTGATTTATTGGGTGGGATGGATTCGATTTCAGGGTTCGTAAACATTTGGTGTCTATGATTATTGATTATTTAATATTGTCTCTAAATGTCATAAATTTACTGTCACCGAGGGTTGGATTGGAATGCATAGAAATTACACAACTTTTTTTACCAGACTGAAGTAGCAACTGAGTATGAACCAACTGATGGTAAGTGGTTACTATCGCCCATGGACATGTCTAAACAATTTCAATAGAACAGGGATTTAATACAAAGTCGTTCACAGATGCGTTGCTATGATAGGACTAAGCACGTGATAGGACAGCACGTGGTATCCTAATGGTTGAAACTCGGCCTCTCAATCGAGGGTCCGAGGTTCGAATCCTAGGCACGCACCAGTTATTTTTCTAATATTATGTCCGTATTAGAATTTAATTATCACTGCTTTACGGTGACGGAAAACATCGTAAGGAAACCTGCACATCTGAGAGTTTTCTAAAAAGAAAGAGTTCTCAAAGGTGTGTGAAGTCTACTAATTCGCGCTTGGCCAGCGCGGCCTATAAGTGGACTATGGCCTATAAGTCTTTCATTCTGAGGGAAGACCCGTGCCCAGCAGTGGGACAGTAATGGTTGACGATGATAGGACTAAGATGGTCTTAATCCATCGGCTTCTTTTCAATCTGATATCCAGACGTATTACGTTATCTCCCTTGATTGCTTGATTCATTTGGCTCAGATAAAGCCATTTGCCTTTTTACCCAATGATGGCAAAAGTGGAAATCTGTCGGAGTCACTGTATCCTGAAATCTATGTATTCCCGGGAAAAATTTAAGGCTTGATTATAGACTTCTAAGCAAGCTTGCTACCCAGACAGCATTGGACATACCAGTAGTTGATAATGTGGCCAATACGACCCTAATTTGAATAAAAAATACAGTCGAATTGAAAATCGCCTCCTTTCGAAGTCCATATAAAATATATATGTGACGATATTAAGACGATAATTCCCTTACAAAAATGTTTACACGTGTCACGTATGATACTGAGATATACGCGTTTTTATGAAAAGAAACGTGTCTTGGACTATTCATGTCCTGTTTTTCAGTTATTTATTTATAATTTATATTTATAAGTTATTTATTTTAATATAATTTAAAGATTCACCTAATATTAATATATGTATGCCTTTTTAAAGGTATTTATGTTTATTTATATATTATACTACTAATATATAAAAATGAGATGGTGTGTGCCTCTTTGTTACTCAATCACACATGAACCACCGGTCCGATTTACGTGAAATTTTCTTCAACATCAACATTTTAAAAGTACGAGCTAGTCATCTTTAGTAAGTCATTAATATATTTGTGTTTACAGGTAAATTCGATCCGCATCCGGCAGCAGGCTTCAACATGGGTTACCTGATGGCGCCTTACCCTTACCCCAACGGCGGAGCGCACCCCTTGCCCGTTTCCATGGTGAGTACCATTAATTAATTACAAACCGCTATTGCAAAATTTGCGAGACCTTATTGATTTTTTTGTATTACAAAGTGTCAAAAACTTCTACGAATACAATAAAAAGCTGACAGTTATAATTCATTTTTATTTGAACATCAAATGGGTACCTTAGAAAACTATATGTAGAATAAACGGTACGTAACATACATGAATAAGACTTTCTGTATCTACACGACCTACTATTTTTAGTATTTCGATCAGGGAGACCACCGCCACTCCTATTTCTAGCGTGAAGCAGTTCTTGTATTTCGGTAGAAGGCTATGGTTGCCGGATCACTTATATATGAGGCGAACATCATAGTCTTCAGGAGTAAGAATGCATCTGTGTTCGACTTCAGATAGAACTATGAAATAATATTGCTTATAGACTTCCACGTACGACAGTTATCACTTACCACCGTGTATTGCATGCTCGTTTGATAATCGTTTGTCGATCTAATAAAAAGAAAAAAAACTTTCATATAATATTCATAAGACATTAGGATACGTTTACCGTGTCGCACGTTTATTAGAGTATTCCCTCCATGTATATCCATGGTACATATAATATTTATTTTCGTATTGCAACGGAGATTTCTCGAATGTGTGTTTCATCATGATGCATGCAGTGGAACGCGGGTGAGAGGCGTTAGACTAAGAAGGTAATATGGAATTCACACACACACACACACACTTTCTATACTCATAGCCCCACAATAGGATTTTCTCCTGTGTCGTGGATACTATGAATTCACAAAGACGAATATAAATACACCCAGACCCAGAACAGAATCTAAACTCATCATTCAGATGTCTGTCTGGCCGGGCATCGGACCCGGGACCCAGGACTGCGTGTCAGTCCGGTATGGTGACCGCTCCGCCACGCGGGTCGTCGTGTGGTGAAATGAGTTGGTCTAATACTAATAATTACAGGAACGATATTTCTATACTTCAAAAACGAATTGCTTAATATTTTATAATTTATAAATAATTCCAATATTATCGAGAATTAACTAATTAAGCCTTTTATCGGAAAACAGTGAATTAAAAATAAATCAATCTAATTTTAAACTTATCTTGTGCATTGATAATAAAAATTTATGGCATTATTGATACCAAAAAGTGTGACTGCACCTTATGTTTCGCTACAAATTTTATGAGTAAGATATATTTTTTTTATTCAAATAACAAAAAAGCAGTTGGTGAAGTGGTCATCTGACATATACGTAAGTAATAATAAAATAATATTGAAAGGTGGTAATATGATGGTACGATCGTAGTAGCACTACCACACTTATTTCTTGGGTAAATCGGTTCTTGTGTGTCGGTGGAAGGGTGTGGTTGCTGTCTTACATTGGCGACCATCTTAGTTAGTAGTCTCGAGAGTGGCTATGCATCTGTGATGTGCTTCATATAGAACTCTCGATCTACATAAAGTTAGTAACAGATGTTTAAGGGCAACATGGACTAAAATACTGCATGCTTGTTTGATATTTCTATATTTTCTACCAGGTGGTAGAACCAGTGTAGTTCCATCGGGGAGGTACCAGCGCCGCACCTATTTCTAGCGTGAAGCAGTACTTACCTTTCAGTGGAAGGGTGTGGTTGCCGGTTCACTTATATTTGAGGCGAACATCCTAGTCCTCGGGGAAGCAACGCATCTGTGATCGACTTCAGATGGAACGCCCGTTCTGTATGAATTTGCTTACAGGTGTTCATGGGCGGCAGTGACCACTTCCATCAGGTGGACTGCATTTTTTTTTATAAATATGAAATAGCAAACGAGCAAGCAGTCCACCTGCTGGTAGGTAAGTGGTTATTATTCATGCTCGTTTGCTTCTTCAGTCTATTAGAACAAAAAAAAAATGATGCACGTATTGAGTTTTCGTCTTTTTCCCAGATCATTCCACCTTTTAATGGCAACCAGTTTACTTTGAACATCTATGTAAAAATAATTTTAAATATATGACATTTGATTTTAGATTTGAATAGAACACGCAAGAACACGCTTTTTACACTCATAGCCCCACACAAGATATTTCTCCTGTGTCGTGGGTGCCATGGACACACAAACACCCAGACCCAGAACAGAAATCCAAACTCATCTCATATTTCTGTCTGGCCGGGAATCGAACCCAGGACCGTTAGTGCGCGTTAGACCGGTATGGTAACCGCTCGGCCACGCGCGTCGTCAAATAGTATACCATATCTACAATCTATAAACACCTATGTATACATTTACATAGGAAATCACATCAAACCTTTGTAAACAACAAACAAACATCTGTAACGATGAGCACCTCATGTTATCTTATCGGTATCATTGACGCGTTGTAACATATCGAAAATAACGTGTACTGGTTGAAAAAATTACATTCTTAAGGTGATATCAATTTAGAGATAAGTTTAGAGACTTGTTCGATAAATTTATATACATAGGAAGCAAAAGGATGTTCACTTCAGACTAATAAGCGTAGAGCCTAAACTACTGGAGCTAGGAGTGTGAAATTTCGATATTAGGTTTTATGGCTAGCTGTGCCACGTAGTTTTACCTGCGTTTGTTTGACAGACAAACAAAGCGTGTTGTTATATAACTTAAAACCTTCCTCAATAAATTTACTATTCAAAACAAAAATATTTTTTAAATTCGAACCAGTACTTCCTGAGATTAGCGCGTTCAACCAAACAAACTCTACTGCTTTATAATATTAGTATAGATGTAGACTCCCATTAAGAAAGGATTTGATATTTCACCACTAAGAGGGCCCAATAGAAGTTAAATGTTAGTACCTTTTATTACGCAAACAACAGTTATTAGGTACTCTATATTTAGCTATTTAAATATCTAAAAACAATATTACATCTAGTCTACCTAAGTTTTTTATTATGTTCATTAAATGCCTTTTGGATATATAGGCATTTCCTTGTAATCCTTACCCGCCCCTGTAAAGTATATTTTAAATCAATTCAACTTATGTGAAAGAACCCTCCACTAACCAACAAGCCATCTGCTCGCCATACTCTAAAAATCCACGTAATCACACATACATATCTAAATTAAATGTGTTTATTTTCTCGCTCCAGTATGAATAAACCGAGATGAATCTTCACAGTAATTTAATCGTCCAGATACTATTTTTATTGGATTATTTCCTCGTAATAACCGCACCACGTGTTCGGCCAGGGATCGAACGCGGACCGCCGGAAACGGTAACACAAACAGTTTTTATTTCTGTCCTCATCCTGCATTCACGTACGCACGCAGAGACAATCTGATTCTAATTTTGTTTGTAAGCTGACTTGTATCTCATTTTAGGGTTGTGTGCGTGTTTGAAACAAGATTTGCCTTGCGGTTTTACACACGTTTCGAAAAATATGACATAAATTGAAATCGTAATATGTTTCATTTAATGTTTATTTCATAGACCTTCAAATGTATTTGCATACCATATTGGTTAGGTTAAGCGATCAATGAAAATCTAATTTACGTGCAAATATCCTTTTTCTGCAAATAAATTGAATTTAATGAAATAAAGGCTAAATATTAGTTCAACATTTGGACTATAACTATATTTTATACAATTTAAATTATATTCAATATTTTTCGTATGGTGAAATCACAAGCAGACAAACAGACAGGAAAAAATAAATCTACTTAATCAAACTCCAAACGTTTATTTGCATATATCTATGCCATATACACGCGAGACTTTTTTTTTATTAAATGTATGTATAAATTGGTATAAACGCAATTAGGATAAAAGTAATTGATGATAAAGGAAAATAGGTAGTAAGGAAAAGTGTTAAGAGTTAAGTAAAAAAGTTCTGAAAGGTGTATAAAGCACATGATATAAACCAGGTGTCGGCCACCTTTTCACCTCACAATAGAAAGAATTAATAACAACAATTAGAAAGATTTCAATGTTTTTAAAGAGCCATTTTTTTTTTGCCTAAAATAAATAGCTTATTTATACTAAAAAGCTGCAGCTTCACATTCAAAGGGTCGCATGTGGCTCGCGAATGACTCCTGGTTAAACTATTTTCATTCTGAGAGGGGCCCTTGCCGTGCAAGATAGTTTTTTAATAAAATTTACACATAATTTACATTCGAAGTTTATCTACATATCAAAACTTGGCTAGCAGTAAGCACAATCTGAAGTATGACTTAATAAATATAATGAACACCAACATGGACATTACCAATAAATTGAATCGTAAATAAATAAGAATATATGTAATTACGTGATGAAAAGATATTATGTTTCCTTTGGGAAGTTGGTTAAAAAGGATAAAAAGTTGAGAAACTCTGAAAATGGTACACTCATTGGAATATTGAATACGACCCAAAAATAACACTTTAACTTACTTAAAAACAATTTATAAGGTTCAGTGGAACAAATACTTTGAAAGTGAAAACAAAACCGCTTATTATTAGCCTTTTGTTTTATAAGAGCTGGCTGCCATCAATCGTTTGAAAAGACGCGGTGGTTCTTCAGAGATCCCTATTCAAAAGATCAAATGACTAGCATTAAAAATCGAATGCGTAGGGGTACGTCAATATCAAGCTAACCTACTACGCATGTACCTTCTGCCATACAAATCCTTCGTACGCAGTAAGAAACGAAAAAAGATACCGCGAAATACGACTCACGACGCAACAGGTGGACATACGGCCGTCTCATTCTTTTCTACGAGATTTTAAGTCTCGTCTCTGTTCTGCGGAAGCCACCCCCACAGTCGCCGCCCCCGCTCTAGGGCGGGAAATTTAAATGAAGGAGGGGATGGGATGGAAATGCTTTTCTTTTTGCTCGCGGGGTGTGTTTTAGGGCTTTTGTCTGGGTGAATGCGGCAAGCAATTTTGGGGTCGTTTGCGTTCGTTCCGTCTCGGGATTTGAAATCCAATGTTTTATTCCTAAAAATATTTGACCGCATTCTGAAATTCGCCAAGTTTCGCCAGCAACTTAGTTTCGCCAAGATTCGACAATGCCGCAGTGGAATCGGTTTTATTTTGCCCGTTTGACTTTTCAAAGGTATTTTACTGAAGTACTAAATCCTATTTAAATAAAACGATTAACTTATCAGTAAACTACTAAGTATTACTAACTCACATTATTTTCAAAATTCATCGAATAAATCTGTGTAACTTCCAAAGCAATAGCAAAAGCGTAGACAAGCGAATGGTATTGGTTTTAAGCGAGGGATTAAACTTTGTTAAAACACACTGTAGGTGAACCTTCCCACACTATACTGCTTTTTAGAAAGAAGATGGCGACCATAAGGCTTTCCAACTTCTCTTCAGAGATACTACTATTACTAATAAGTGCAATAAGTTCTAGATGATATTTAACTAGTTATATCGTCAAAAACATTTGAACAGAAAACCACACTGTTTAAACGAATTTTTTTTCATAATGATATATATTTAATTTAACGCTTACATTTGTTTTGTCAAAAAAGTCAAGTAAAGTATTATGACATATATTTTTAGATTGATCTGTGTACTTTCATTTGATACCCATATTGTCGTAATAGTAAAAAAAACATCTCTCCCCCTGCTTTTTCTTTTAGTTCCAGGCGCCTTTTAAAAAAAATAGCCTATGATATTTTGCAAACTGAGACGATTCTAATGATATGTCATACGTCATAATCCGTCAAGCCGTATGGGCTGTAGCACATGCCAAAGAAATGGACATACAACATACATACGCTCGACAAACATTACCCTCGTTCTGACGCAGTCGGAAAAATAAACACTACTGCTGTACTACACATATTTAACCCCTTAGAGGTGATCCCAAAATCCTTCGTTAATACGCGAGTACATCCAAGAATGATTCTATTGTCCAAATTACCCAGTCCTAACTTTAGTAGTTAGGGTTAGTGATTTAGGTACCAGGTGGTGGAACTAATGTAGTCCGACCGGGGAAGTACCACCGCCATACCTATTTCTAGCGTAAAACAGTTCTTGCGTGAGGTGGAAGGGTGTGGTTGCCAGCTCACTTATATATGAGGCGACCATCTTATGAGAAATTCTGTATGAGAAATAAAGATCTTAAACCATCTTAGTTCTCGGGAGTTACAACGCATCTGTGATCGACTTCAGATAGAATCCCTGTTCTATACGAACTTACTTACAGATGTCCATGGGTGGCAGTAGCCACTTACCATCAGGTGGACTACATACTCGTTTGCTACTTCATTCTTATAAAAAAGTGATATTTAATTACAAATGAGTATCCTTTCGCTTTTATTTATAGATAAAATATAATCATAAATTACACCTTAGTTAGCTATCAATTTGTTTTCAAGAAGAGTAATTTTCCATAACACAATTGTTGTTGATAAGACAAATTAATTATAGGTATTAATTACCGCCGTCCGGTCGTAAAACGGGTCCTTAAATAGAAAATTATCTTTGCTATTTCCAGCGTCTGTACGTGACATGAACGGATATAAATCTATACAAGTAAACAGAATTAAAGTGTCTGTCTATTTCAACATGAAAGCAGCATTTGTTTTGTAATGTTTTCCAATTATTTTTCTATTTTTTCTAACTAAATATCTTAGTGTAAAGGCTGATTTAAGATATAAAGCAAAAGAATTGAAGTTTGTCTGTTTCACCATTATCTATAGTCATATTTTTCTAAAGCTTTCTGGAGAGATTTCTATTTTTTATCTTAAATCTACTTGTACACACAGACTGTTTTAGATATTATAAGTGAATAGAACTAACGTGTCTGTCTGTTTACTATATACTCTTCTAAAGATTTTTAAGGATTTCCACTTGTTTCTAACAGTAAGAATAAAATCTAAGTGTAAAGACTGATTTTATTTCGAATTTTTATTTAACATTACATTAACATGTTTGTACTATATACACATTTAACAAGTAAGATTAAACCATTTTCTGGGGGCTGTTACCTAAAATTTTCCATAAACGTTTATTTTGTTGACAATGCTTAATTAGTTTTGTGACTTCATATTAAATTTTATATGGCTGCCGCTCCAAGGTGACGGACGATTCATTTTTATGAATCATGTGATATGGGTATCAAATATAAGGATTTTCAAAGAATACGAAATACAATTCGACGTTATTTAAATTTTATTACAAAATGTATATACCACGATCTTTAAAAACAGAAATTCTAATCAAAAGTAACTTTACACCGTGGAATTCTCGTTAAGTGTATGTCAATTTTGCTGTTACATTTTAAAGCGGCTGAAAACTCAGATTAGGGCTAATACACCAATATAATTTCTTTTCTAACTCATAGGAGTTTTTACTCAAATGGATAAAGTTATCGCCAATATTCATAAATTCATTTCTATGCAATGGTAAAACAACAATTTCAGAAAAATGTTTCTATTACATTTATGTTTATTTTTATTGTTTGAAAAATACTTGAAATTGGTACTTTTTCATGTTTGCTTGTACGTTATAGCATTTTTAATGTTCGTAAGATGCCCGTTACAAAGTCCTGAGAGTAGGGTGATCCCTCGCCGGTACGTGCCGATGATGCGTCGTGATGATATGTCGTAATTGGTATGTCTATTTACGTACTAACTATAAAGAACTTCGCATGAATTTATATGCGTGTACGTATGTTTATGTACATATGTCTTGTTGTTAAATGTTTATTTTTAAGTGCAAACGGAAGAATTAAACGAACGAAAGTAAAAACAATAGATTGTGAAATGAAAAGGTATTAATTTAAATAATATCCGTCTTAAATATATGTTTATTAATTATATTTAAAAAAGTAACATCCTGTCTTTCTTTTTTAAAGGTTCGGCTTTTAATATAGTAACTGTAAATTAAGACTAATGATTTGTAACGCTCTATTAATTACATTACTACTGAATTTATAAAGAAGACGATTTAATTAAAATTTACGTAAGCATAGAAATCACACCAGCAAGTGACAGATACGAAAATCACAAGGGTTTCTGGGTCAAATTGAAAAACCATACGCGATGGTACACTAGCGGAACCGCCGCTGAAATAACATATCGGGACATCAGAGTCACGTAAAGATTAATCTAGTCCCGTCCCAAGTATGATTTAGACACCCAAGGCACTGTGTCACTATCAGCGAGACACGGTGGTGGAAGTCACCCTTCATGGTTCGACTCTGGAATGCCCGTGACACCCTGCCTAATAAGAGCAGTGCGAAGCGCTGTTGTATTCTGGTTTGCAGAGTAAGGGAGGAGGGAGGGATTCCAATTTAGCCCTCAGGAATAGTAACGCAACTCTAGTAGCACTGTAGTCCTGTTTGGAATAGATTTTTGTGTTTGGATCAACTATGGGAGGCAGTGGTCACATAAATCTGGTGGACTTACTCGTGCCATGCGATCACAATAATACACAAAGACGTATTACCATTCAAAAGAATTAACTGACTTAGAATAATGTAAGATTAAAATTACAAAAAATGATTATCCTGTAGGCTTAACGAATTACGTAATGTTTTGTTATCGGTAACCATGTACCTGGGCTGACAATAATCTTATTTTTGAGCTTAGGGATATGTTGATCTGACACGCAAGGGGTACGGGTTGGATCCCCGGCCAGACAGACATCTGAATGATAAATTAAGATTTCTATTCTGTCTGGTTGTTTATGTATTCGTCTTTGGCGTCCATGGCTCCCGCGACACAGGAGAAAATTCTAGTGTGGGGCTCTGTCTGTAGAAAGCGTTATATTATATTATATTCTGTCTTTGTTTTAAATAGTTTATCGCTTAACCGTCGCTGGTGAGACTAGTGTGTAAGAGCAGACTCCGTGTACATTTTTTGCCCAAGTAAGCACATCCTTATTTATTCAGAGAGGCTTTTCTATCCATGTATGGCGGCAGCGAAACTTTTATAGCGAAATTTAATCAACTTGAACTTTGTTACTACTGATACATACTAGAAATAAACCTCTTTATTTATATTACTAGGTGTGCCTTGTGATTTCACTAGCGTTTCAAAAATTTAACATTATTTTGAATAGTAAAAACTTTTTATAGACATGTTTGATTCTAAATCTAATGTAATCCACGACCATCTTAGTCCTCTGGAGTGGCAATCCATCGGTGATCGACTTCAGATAGAACCTGTTCTGTGGAAGGCTTCTCTCATTCTTTAACCATGTTTAATTATTGATTAAGTTAATCGTTTTCTACACACCGATTGATGTGTGATTTCTGCATTTATTTGTTAGTATAAATAAACTGTCTATTTAAGAATTGCGATTATTTACTCTTCATAAATTTTCCTCACTATGTAACGTGCAAGTAGTTAATAACTCTAAATACAACAGAAACCCTATTGTTCTTTACACAGATCACGAATGCATTACTGCCACAAATGACTAAGTTGGAACGTCATATTTAGTTAGTTCGTCTGTCTTGTCACTTAAAGTAAACTCCAACTCAAACGATGCCTATGTCTGCGAGGAAATGCTTGTACTACAATAGTTCATTTTACTTTATTTTTTTTTTAAATGTATGTATAGCTAAATAAAATTCCAAATCATTTTGCGTCTTAGCCTCCCTATATTTCCGCGCTCAATGCATCGGACCCTAAAAAGAACATCCGACCCGGTCGCCAATTTCTCGTCGATCCGGGCATAATTCCGCCCGGGAAAATCATTACACACGCCCTGGTAATTCGGATTTCGAGACCCACCCCTGCCTACCCAACCCTCCCTCCGCACTGCATCTCATTTTCAAATACCATACTAACGACTAAGCCTTGTTTCCTCTACCGGTGTTGGCAACTTAACTACACGAATATCGTCTCTACGCGCCGGTAATGGAGGCGAGTTTCCTTCGCCGGGGACAGGCCTGCCGGCGCACCAATTGTAACTTTGTATACTAGACGTTAAAGTTAGAATTTCTTTGTATTTTCTTCAGATCCACGCGGACCGTTCCGAGCCGTACGTTTGGGGGAGAAGGGGGGGGGGGGGGGGGGGGGGCTTCCATATAACAAACGGGGGGGGATATCCCCTCTTTTTTTTCGGGGAATTTTTTTTTTAGGAAGGGGAAAAGATTTTAATGGGG
>DWNE01007673.1:0-12065 GCA_018249875.1 Cecropterus toxeus | reverse complement strand
GATTGAAGTATTAAATGAGTAGTTGATGCGGCCATGAACATCTTAAGCAACTTCAGACAGAACAGGGCTTCCTAAAGTCAATCACAAAGGCGTTGTTACTCACCAGGACTAAGATGGTTGTCACATATCTGAACCACACCCTTCTACCGAAACGAAAGTACTGCTTCATGCTACAAATAGATCTGGCGTTGGTACCTCCCAGTTCAGCCAATACTCGCCCTACTACTTGCAAAGTAATGAAAATATTTTTTATCACACCATAATGAATTACGTAGCGGGAAGTATCCCTAATTTTCAGACTCTCACACATATACGAAAAATATAGTACTCCCGAAAAATCGCACAGTAACTTACATCAATCAATTCATTGGAAACTCGGCGACATTGACGTCATAATAACGCAATTCATTCTCGCGACAATACCAACAAAGGCGTTTTGTTGATGAAGGACCGACTCTTATCATTTTTTCTGAGAAATGAAGTTATCCACAAAAACTGCCTTTGAGGTATCGGACTAGTGATTATTATAAAAGGGATTGTTTTATAGATGTTTCTTTTATACTTTGTCGTGGAAATTATTTTATGTCCGAGAGCTTTCTACTAAATTGGCCGCAACTTTCAGGACACTGATTGTACCTTTTTGGTTTCATTGAGATATTTCGTTTCTATCCGACTGTCAGGAAAAGAGTGGTGTTTTCGAGCGTATGTATGTGGGGTTTTTTGTTTTTATAATTATTTATATGATTAAATACCCTGTCTCAAATGTGACAGGCCTATAGTTCAAATGGAGTTTGATAACTTACGATGAACTAAAAAATACTGAAGAGAAATCACCTTTCCTTTAATTTTTATATGAACATAAAGCTTTAATATTAAGCATTACATTTTAAGCTTGTTAACACGAGTAAATGTTTATACGAATAATGAATATATTTGTAAACAATTTTTATGAATATGTATACATTATTGAGATTTTAAGCCGTATATAATAGTACGGACATGCTGCTGAGAAAAATTTTTCTCTACTAAAAGCCGTCTAATGCGCCAATATATGTTTTCATTCGAATACTTCAAACATACTTTTTTTCTTTTTTGGTCCACGAATCTCAATGTCAATCAATCGGAGAGAGAACACAGGGTGAGGAAAATTAAAAAAAAGACAGAGGTTAGCCGTATTATTCTTTATCCGTCGACTGGCCATGCATTCTCCCCTCAACAAAGCTATAACTACGCCTTTGTTGTGAAATGAAAATGAAACTCAAATACTGATGAAATTTGGTTTAATTTTTTTGATTCAACTACGCCTTTCTGTTTAAAGATATAAGCAAAGATCTACGATGAATTGTATCTTAGTCTTCAAAGTTAGAAACCGTTTGTACTAGACTTCACAGTAGAAATTTTATAGGTGGTAGATACCTTCGTGGTTTCACCGCCACACCAATTTTTGTATAATAGCAATAGTATTAAGCGCTACTGTGGTCTGTCTGACGAGTGTGTGTTTTTTATATACTTTATCCTAACCAAAAGGCATACGGGCTACCTGATGGAAAGTAGTCACCGTCACCTATGGACTAACTAACTAAATAACTATTTGCAACACCATAGGAGTCACCAATGCATCGGCTTTGAAGGAGAGCTCTTTTTACACCCCACTTAGCAAGTCATACTTATCTAAGGCGTTCTAACTTAGTCCTCAGGGGTATGTGTGGCTAAGCTCAGGTAAGACTAATCTTATCAGGATATGAATAAACATGTTCAAGGCTGATTGCCTGCTCGTCATAGCTGGAATATTAGAATTTATGCTTTTATGACGGTATTTTGTGATGTGCAACATTGCAAGAGAAATCACATAAACTATTAGGTACTCATATTTCCCTACCATACATCAGGAAAAACTGACTTATACGGTACTGTGCCAAATCGCGGACTCGCCAACCTTAGTTGACTTAATCTTGTAATCAAAATCACACATACAGAAAAATATTATTACGTAAATTACGTAAGTATACATTATTATTACGTAAAATTCAGATACTTCTATCAGTTGAGGTAAGTTTATAAATGTCCATAATAGGTGGTTACAAAATTTCTAATTATAAAAAAATTCAAACACCAAAATCCACTTTACCTGATTTTATTAAGAAGCAAGCGTCGATTACGTTTTTGATCAAACAATCAGGTCACGATTTCAATCTAAAATAAGAAGAGAGCTCGATTAACACCAAGCCATTCCAGAATTCGAGCTATCAGAATACACGTCATGCCAAATTATTCTACTTGATTCGATACTCAATAATTTTAACTTTACCTGTAGACGAACTGCATGAAATTATTTTAGTTCTTGAATGTAGTAGTTGAGCATGCAGCGCCGGCTCAAAAACCACCATTCTTTTCCATTGAATATCATAATATAATTAAAATTTATTTTTTCATTATCTTTAAGTACCAAACGAGCGTGCAGTCCATCTAATAGTAAGTTGTACATAGAACAGGGACGTAACCAAGGTCGCCTCCCCTTTAGGTCAGTCGGCCTCTACACCCTTCCAGCGAAACGCGTGAACTGCTTCACTTTAGTAATAGATGAGACGATGGTACCTTCCTGGTCGTACCGTAGTGGTTCTACTACCTTGAATATTAACTTGGATTTAATCCCGAAGATTGGTAGCAGTGTTTCATCTACTTCTCACAATTCTGGAGTCAACGAGTAGGTATGACTTTTCTTTCCAGTGCAGATTGACAGTCCAGTTGTGAACTAACTTAAAGGTACTGATGAATAAACAAATAAAATTAGATCGATTATCTAAGAATAAGTCTTTATTGATTTAGGGCTATTTGAGTAACTTAACGGCCAGCAATGTATTTAATCATAAATGGTAATGGCTATTCAGACGTATTTAGGTCAAGCTTTTTACCCAAAAATAAAATCGAGTCTGAATTTCTTCAGATTACGACTTAAATTCAATGGATCATTTGCTTTTATTTCTGAATGTAGATATACGTTCTGGACTACCGAAAAGCTATTTTAATATGTAACGGATTCTGACGATATGCGGTTTTTTAATAAATTTTCCTTATTGCCGTTATTTTGACCTATTTGCATGAATCGTGGACACAGCATAAGTGTGGTAGTGGGGTAAGACCGTTGACAGTCGAAATATCGACAATTAAAAAAACCGTGTTTTTAAGTACTCATCACATATTAAAGTGGAACAATTCCACCGTAATATAAAGGAAAAATAATAATAGACGAATTACTAGTATAAGTCTTACTACTCGGGTATAACAAAATTCTCCGAAACGTTACTCCGAGTAACAAACTTTATTAGACTCAATTTCAAGCCAAGTTTAATAGAGTGAAACGAAAGCCGACGTATCATTTTACCTATATCTGGAGCTGTACGTTCCGCCATATCCAAACGGATCTAGCCATCAGTCGGCCTAAAACCCGTACCTTGGCCGTTGCGAGTAAATCCACTGGTGATGTCGGCAATAAATTTTAAGGGCGAGTAATTTCAACCGAGACCGGCCACTGCGTCTCTGTCGGGAACTATCTCGCTCTGATATATTTTCAGGAAACGAGGGCGTTTAGCGTCTCTCGGGGCTTAATACTCTCAAATATAGGTCCATTCACATGAACTATGAACACGTTGCTGTCAATCCTTTGTTTCCCAGCATTAATGTGGTGTTTAATGTTGGGTAATCTTTGATTTATGTATATAACGTGAATAAGTGGAAAAATAACATATTAATGTAATATTCACTTTTATATGAGGCGACCATCTCAGTCCTCGGGAGTAGGAACGCATCTGTGATAGACTTTATATAGAACCCTTGTTCTATATGGAGTTGCTTACAAATGTCCATGGGCGGCAGTAACTACTTACCGTCAGGTGGGCTGCTTGCTCGTTTGCTACTTCATATTTACAAATAATAATAATAATATGTTATACCATTAATGACCATTCATTTGCAGCCATTTTCACATAAAACAAAGTCAACTAATAAAACAAATTAAGTGACAAAATAAATTATTAAAATCAATTACTGGTAAAGTTTTTATTTGTTTGCGGCAACATTTCTGTTGTGAATTTAATTGATCAGTTTATCTTTCCAATGTTCTAGAACAAAATGACTGGTAAGCCATAGACACATAGATACTAAGACATTCAGAAAAAAATCAACAGTTTGCACTATGCTATATGAAACTAGGTTTTTGCCGAGGCTTCGCCTGCTTGTTTTATGTTTTCAGTCCATAAACTATTGTGTGCCTAATTTCATCCACATCCAATATTTATTTGTGTGAAAGAATAACAAACACACAAACATGTTGACAAAATTAGGCATGTCTAATATTAATAAGGTTATATAGGGAGTATGTACTCCTCCTAAATATAGGTGTTTCTACTTGATGTTGGTCAGAAATGTGTACAGGACTAAGTCGGAATATTTCGTGTAATCTCTATCTTGCCACCGCTACGATTTATGTTTCATGTGCAACGTCTATTTCTAATATGAATGTAGTATCATAATCGTCATACTATTATACGAGATGCATTTTACAGTCAACATTCTGGAATTTCATAATATGAATTCCGTAGCGATGTAATTTTAGCTGAGAGACTACTTGTAATATAGAAAATAGAATACCAGCCTTTAAAAATCTGTTTTATGAAATATCGAAGAGTTTTTAAGTTTAGTACAAGCATCCTTGATAAACTATTAGAAATAAAAATATAAATATGAAAATATTTTCAATGTCTGTGCTGTATTGAAGGAAAACATATTTTATAAACAAAATTTTAGTCTTTTTGTACATAAAACAAAGTAGCAATCAAACATGCAGTCTAGCTGATAGGAGGTCACTATCGCAATGAACATTTGTGAGCAACTTCATATAGAACAGAGGTTTTAGCTGAAGTCAGATCACCGATGCGTGGCTATTCCTGAGTATTAAGACGGTCGTCTAAGTGTACCAGCATATCTTTTTACGCAAGTACTGTTTCACGCTAGAAATAAGTGTGTTGGTTTCTTTTCCAGTAACCCAATAATTCTGCAACCTCAATCTCAGAACAACATCACTCCCACTCTTGCCATGGACCTAATAGGAGCTGAATTGCATTTTTCAGTTAAATTCCAAACAACTATCTCGGCTATACTCAGTATCTTAAGGAAATTTCGTCTATTGAATATATTAACTCTAATCTTATTGCCGACTAACGATTTATATGCTATGTGTCAATTTACATTTACATGTTACTTTCGGTTTAATTCAGAAAATATTTTCCTATAAAATTCTTCCATTACAAAGATATTTAACCAAACGCAATGCAATACAGATGCGCATTTTAAAGATATTAAAATATTTGTTCCGGAAATGAATTACTAAAGAACACTGAGTGAATGAATATAATGGTTATGTTATGTACCAAAATATTTGAACTTTTTATATAAGTACCTATAATATAATCAGCCCTACGCCACTACCTAGTTATCCCTAACATACATTTCAATTCAGGATTTCGATTGGCGACACAATTGTCTGCCAAATTGACTGTGATAGGATTACCTGGCTGGAGCGTATGATACTTCAAACCCAATTGACTGTTACACTGATAGCTTTAGCCATTTGTCACACTACCGACAAGAAAGTAGAAACTAGAAAAGATGTGATCATGAGTGAGAACTTGTTAAGGTAGAGCAAATTCGACGACTCGCGTGGCGGAGCGGTCACCATACCGGTCTGACGCGCGTGGGTGCCGGGTTCGATTCCCGGCCAGACAGAAATATGAATGAGTTTAGATTTCTGTTCTGGGTCTGGGTATTTGTGTATTCGTCTTTGTGAGTCCATGGCACCCAAGACACAGGAGAAAATCCTAGTGTGGGGCTATGAGTGTGAAAGCGTGTTGTGTGTGTGTGTGTAATTCACTTCGACTCGACTCGCTCGTTAGTGATATCTTGGACTTCAATACATTATGTCCGTTTTTTTAGAATTTTGAAAAGGCAAGCAAGCATGCAGTACACCGGAATGTAAGTGGCTCCTGTCACCCATGAACATCTATTATCAACCTCAGATAAAATCAGTCTTATCGTTGGCCACAGATGCGTTGCTACTCCTGAGTACTAAGTTGAGAAACTTCGGCTTAGTATATTTCGCTTACTACAGCCTTCAGTGCGAAACAATGCAGTGCTTAGCCCTGTTATTATTACCTTAGGCCGCTGATAGGTGTGGTGGTGGAGCTTCCGGATTCGAACTAAAAAACATCGGTTGTCTGTAAAGTCGGTTTACTGTCGATAGTTGAACGTGACAACGTCATAAGAAAATACTGATGGAATGAGTGCATTTTTTATTTGTTTGATATATATTTTCTGTGGATTAAAACATGTAAATGTATTATTGTATAGCAGCTGTCCACGCGGACGCATCGCTCACTCAAGTAGGAGAGAGATAGATGTCGAACGCTGCCGAACGAGGAGGCCGATTGTGCCTCTTTGCGCTCGTTTCGCGCTCTCGCTTGCACTTCAAGCCTTAAATGGAACGCCTCATAGCGAGGTAACGCCGCATGAGTCATGTTTTTTGGAGCGTGCAGTCAGCTCCATCGAATTATAAGACGTTGTCATTTCAAAAAGCGGTCAAGTGCGACTTGGACCTAAAATTATTTTAAATTTTTATTGTAGTATACAAAGACACAATCAAGCTATCTGATATTTTATTATTTAAGTGACCACGTGTCACGTTACGATTCACCATTTGCAAATCCCTGGCTTGGATCTGATAGCAAAGTAATAATTTCACGTCAATTTTATCCACAAAATACATTGCAAACTAATATGTTTATATACAAGTATGTTCGTGTGTGACATTTATTAAAACATGAACCTTCATACTTACCTTTGCATTATAAAGAAACTCACAAGAGGTTTTGCAAGTTAGTTCTCGGTGATACTTCTTTAGAAAGTTACCAGCGCAATGATTAACTTCAGGTAGGGTTAATATATCTGGCGTTGATAGTGTACAATTTTTATATTCCACTGCTTCTATTCACATGTATATTAGAAATTTGAATTAGAAAAGTTATTAATTTCCTTCTGAAAGGTACAGAAACCCACGACTTTAGAGATAAATAAAATAACTTAACGAAACAAAGGGTAACTGAATATTGGTTTTCGGATTTCGAGCAAATGCGGAAAGGTAAGGGAAACATAAAAGGGTGTATCCATTTATTTTAATTACAAATGTAACTTTAACCATCTTGTGTGAAGGTCACTTAGTTTTATAACGTTTAATACTGAGATACCAAAAATGGTCCAGTATATAGGGACATTGCAAGGTTAATCATTTTTACCCGGTAATGGTAAAGAAAGGTAAATGAGATGGTAAAGAAAGGTGAGATAAGATATAATAAGGTAAAAATATTTTGTAAACAAGTACTGAAAGTTTGTTTGAAGTTTATTATTGAAGCTTTTGATCACAATATGGAAGAGGTATGCAAAGATATAGGCGAAACAAGAATATTTCATTTTCTAACAAGTACATTATTATTGTTAAAAGTTTCTCGTTATAAGGCTCTCAATACTAATGTGGGAGGGTTTAAAGGTCACTTATTACTAGAGAGAGCTTAGGTACACCGATTTAAAAATAAAATTAGCGCCAGACGAACTAGACGCTCAATTACGATTCCACTTCTTAAATACATCCTCTGTGAAACATAATAAATCCTTTACAATTTTTAAAGAAATGTATTAGTATATTTGGATAATGAAGTTGTTACAAAGTAGTTTCAATTTTCTCAGTACACGCGTTTGCGTAATGAAACTAAAACTGATGTAAGTTAAAGATAAATTAAATATTCGGAAGCATTCTTCCAAGTAAATTAAACAAAATTAATTTGTGGATTGTGTCGGCTTTGTAACGGTAAAAAATCAGGCGAACGTTTAAGCTCGTCGTCATTAAGGACGTGTTCCATTACCATAGAGTTACTAAGAGCGAATTGGCATTTGCGATATTTATCTCAAATGACAATACGCTTCTAGTTAATCTATGGATTTCCCTATCTCTGGCGGATCTAGGGCAGGATGGCTAGGGGACTAGTACTCTCCTAATTCTAAATATTCTTTCAATCATCCGTCATTATCAAAGAGGTGGCTACATTTTAGAAATAATAGAACCTTTGTCACTATTCTAACCTAAAAGAGAGAATGCTTATTACCAGGAGACATTTTTCCCCCATCTAATTCTTTAAAAACTCAACTCCGACTGGCCAAGCTCCCAAAATAAAATCTGGGATCTGGCAGTAATCACTATCCGCAACATGGAGAAAATCTTAGCCTGGAGTTATGAGCTTGAGGACGTGTATAAGGTTTCACTTTCTGGCGCTAATAAAACCTACAATTTAGGGAACATCCCACAGCCACCGTTTTCTGTAGGTTGTCAGTTAACCTGGTAGATAAATCTAACAGTTTGACGTCCCGTGTGGCGGAGGTCACCATACTGGTCTGACACGCAGTGGGTCCCGGGTTCAATTTCCGACCAGACAGGCATCTGAATGATGAACTTAGACTTATGTTCTCGGTCAGGGTGTTTGTGTAGTCTTTGTGTGTCCATGGCACTCACGACACAGGAGAAAATCCTACTGTGGGGTTATGAGTGTATGAATGTGTGTGTGTTTTAAAAAGCTAACACATTTAAGGTCATATAGTTAAGGTCATATAGTTGATTGTTCAAAGCCTTATTCAGTTTTTTCTTAATACTTAAGTCAGGAACTACGTCCGAATTTAGGATTGGTTTTGGGAAACATTAAATGCATGTAAACTTCAAGACCTTTGTACACAAATACTTAAATCATAATAGGTTTTGAGTATTATTTCTATTGCATAAAACATAGGAGTATGTGTAAAGTGTGAGAGGGTAAAGTGTGCAAATATGATTTTTATTTTAGCCGTGTCAACACTTTAAAAGGCCATGTACAAACATAAAAAGCTTTGTTTTCATGCGTACAATATGAGTTAGATGAAATGGAATAAAACCAAAAAATATTTGCATTTTGTGCCGTTAGTAAAATTGATTGCCTTCAGTGTCATGTTGGCTGATAGTCATTTTGTTTTATTTATGGCATATTGATCGAAGCGAAGTTACGAATTTTCAATAGCTAGTTTTATCAGAGAAAATGGGTCGGCTAATCTTAGTAGGTACGAACAATTTTATTCATTGAAAGGTATACTTTTTGGTTCGCTAAATTCCAGAACACATTAGGGTTAATAGTTTAATCCACGTAAACAAGTGTAATAAGCAATCGTATTCGTCCCTTTAAAATTCAATTCGAGGATATTTAAAAACAGTATATTGAGTTATCCAACAGTCGGCAAATTGACCACAGAGAAGCATAATGGTCGCTGTAACGGAGTTACAATATCGTGACTTTCGGATTTATTTCTAGCTCAGAGGTTTAAATCCATCAAAATTTTAGAAATAGGAGGACCCAAGCTCTCCGTAGAAGCAACTAAAAGACTTATCTCCTTATCGGTACTCCGTAGACTGGACTTGCCCCCCACATTCCCTTCAACCGAAATCCGTTAGAGAATTGGGTTTAGGTGTTTTTTTACTTTTCTATGTAAGTGTTCATCTCACCCTTAGAAGTAATAACACTAGTGTGTATCTGTATTCTTCGGTTAATATTTGTTCTAGAAAATAAATAATAGTAGCTTCTCGATTATACGTTCGTAGTGAAACAGGTTAGCAATTGTGGGAACAGCGTGCGGAAAGTCCTTCCCTTGTGTAAATTGAATCCTGACTCAATTACGAATGGTACCTGATAGATTTTGTATCGAAGAAGTCACACAGGAGCTTATCGAATTTGTTACAACAATTGTGTGTAGTTTCTGTACGAGCACACTAAATGTAGGTTAATACGGACATTACATTGTATACGACAGAATATGAGTGCATGAGTGCGATATTAAACTCGAAATAATATGAAATTTGATAACCCGCGTAGCGGAGTGCTCACCATACCGGTCTGACACGCAGTAGGTTCCGGGTTTGATCCTCGGCCACATAGACATCTGAATGATGAATTTAGATTAATGTTCTGGTCTTTGTGCCGGGAGAAAATTCTAGTGTAGGGCTATGAGTATAGAAACCTTTTTTTATCTACTACAAAACAGAAAACAAAGCCGATAATATGTCTGTATGTGAACTTGTGTGTATGTTTGGTATACATATGGGCGTGTGTAAAAGATTTGATGTATGTATGTGTGTGTATTTTTATGTGTATAAGTGTGTGTATGTTTATATCAGTGCCAATATAGAAAAACTATAAGTACGCACCACAAAACCAAACATAATGCCAGTATCGTGTATGGCCAGATAAATTTTACTACCCTTTGACGAATATATAATTGAATTGAAAACATAAATAGGATTCTACAGAAAGGCGCGAGTTGAAACACTCTTTTTAACGAGGTTACGTATGAGTGCGATACATTTAAATGATTTTGGCTACATTATTAGTGGTTTCTAACGGCTTTTTGCTAAGATTTAAATATCTAGAGAAGAATGTTACCCTATTTATCAGTACGAGTCTTGTGTACAATTTATAATTTTTTAATATATAATACGTCCTTCTGGGCTACGAAGCAGACCCGTGTTTCGTAACCCCGTCCTTTTTCAATTAAATGATAGACATTCACTAGCACACTTATTTATAGTAATTTCTTACGCTTTACTCTAAAACGGCTTAGTGTATATAACATATGAGGTGTAGGTGGTAAATTGTAGAGGTAACTTAGATTAATTAATTAGAATTTTTAATTAAGAAGGCTGCGAACTGAAAAAACGGGGGGCATATTTCTTTACTTTACACATTATGTTTGATTTGGATAAGTAACAAATAGTAAAAGCTGACAAAATGCCATTCCTCGTGGCAGAGCGATCATTATACCGATTTAGCACGCAGTTCGATCGCCATTTAAACAGATATCTGAATGATGTATTTAGAATTATAAACTGTTCAAATCTAAGCGAGCGTTACATTATTAACCGGCAAATTTTAAAATCACTGACACATTTTAATTGCATGTAAGTATGTGTGTAGGTGAGATGGTTTGACTTCATGCCCCTTAGGTCTTAAAAGAAAGAAGAAATAAAATTCCTAAAATTTTCGTTTTATCCCGAAACTGCTGCCCCTTTATTCTTGTTTGGAGCATAAAATATGAACTCCGGAAAAGGCGTTAACAGATAAAATAAATTCTTGTAAATGGTCTTCGATAATTACAGCCATAAATACGAAACGCTACGATAAAGTTATACATATTTTATTTTGAAATTTAATCTTAGCAAGGTTCTTCGATTATTTATGGTTTGTATTTTTCACATTTGTATCACTTTGTATTTTCACGGATTTCTGAAGCTTTTCTCTTTTTTCTTAGTTTACATAGCACGGGAACATGCATCATTAGAAAGCGATTCTCATTCAAAATACGCGTAAAACTAGTAGACTAAGTAGACATAAGTAGAAAGAGACGTAAGACTAGTCTTATCTAGTTTTCTAAAGTACATATCTGATGACGGTAGAACCCTTTCTAGTATATTCTAGGCGTTTAAACTTAGGTAGATAGTAGGAGTGGGATTAGTTCGTTGAAGATAACACACACACACTCCTAGCCTCACGCTAGGATTATCTCCTGTGCCGTGAGTGCCATGGACACACAAAGACGAATTCATAAACTCCCAAACCCAGAACAGAAATCTAAACTTCATTCATGTTTCTGTCTGGCCGGGAATTGAACCCGGGATCCACAGCGCGTCAGACCGGTATGGTGACCGCTCCGCCACGCGGGTCGTCAGAAGATTAGTCGTTTAAAATTAGATATTACAAGCTGAACCCGCGGTTTCACCCGCGTTAAAAAAAAGTAATTTGACATACATATAACCGAACGTTTTTCGAATCAAGCAACGACTCCACAATCCAATTTGATACCTACTTTATACAGGATATACCTTCCTCAAATGCGCTTAAACTCGTTTTTTTTCTTTTTAAGCATATGGTTCGCCCGTACATTGTTTCGGG
>DWNE01007672.1:0-12066 GCA_018249875.1 Cecropterus toxeus | reverse complement strand
ATATGACTTCATATAGAACCCCTGTTCTATATGAAGTTGCTTACAAAAGTCCATGGGCGGCAGTAACTACTTACCATTATAATTCAAAATTGTGTTATTTCAATCTTACTTAACATTATAAATGCGAACGTTTGTGAGCAAGTTTATCTGTCAGTTATTCTTGTATATTGATTAAATTTGGCACAAAGTTAATTGCCCAGATTAACAGATAGGTTACTCTTTTTCCCCCGTACCAAAAAAAGGTACATAATAGTGACACTACATGTAAACCACAACATACATTAACTATACTTCTATATTCTAAGACAATCATAAGTGATTTTATGAATACATGCTACAAAAATAATTAAGATGTAATTTTTACGAAATATAATTTCCAATTATACATTTTAAGTCATTACTCAACAACAAACCGATCATGAAACGGCCCTACATTATTAAAGTGGAGTTGAAGTTAAAAAATGTAAGACATCTCTATATCCAGTTCTATTTTGAATAAAATTATCCTTATTAATTATATCGGTACGTAAATACTTTATATATACATGCGTTCAGTCAACAAAACAATTATATCACCATTTTATACTCCGTATTGACCCAATAATGACTCTGAATCACCTCTAATAGGTTGAAAATAATGTTGCATAAAAACCTAAAGATTATCGATACTGTCGATATACTATCGATATATAATAATTCATCATGTTCACTGTGCGTAGTATCTGTTGTACATGTTGTGTATGTTGTCCATATCATAATCCATATTAGCGTTGATTAATTCTAATTTAAAACGCATTGAACTTGTTTAATTTGTCCTAGGGTATGTAAAACGTTGCCTTGAAATAAAAAAAAAAATCATAATTTTTATGTTTTTTAACGACATACAGTTCGAATTTAAAACACATTTCTTTTACAATTAAAGTTTTTAAAGAATATTACCTTACCAAATTACAAATTAATATAATCTATGGACATCTGTAATCAATCCAAATTGGATTGAAGTCAAAGCATTGCTAAAAGACAGTACATAATTGGTTTAGCGGTGCCTTTGGAGTTGAACGATGGAATCTGTTTTCTTACTTGTATAGACTCAAACTATCGATAAATCGATAATCCGTTTCCCATCACTATTTGGAAATTGGTTTGACATTTATTAGCGCAGATGTACACGTACGAACGTGCGCTTCGATGTCTCTTCCCTTTACCACTAAATTGCTCATATAAATTATATACTGTGCGACGTGGTAACTTGCCAACAATTATCTTTACGTGATGCATCATTTTGTTTTGAAAATGAAGGATCTGTATCTTTATTTTTCTGTCTACATCTGTTTACACATCTGTAAAACGTAATTATCTAACAGCTAGCTCACTGTTAAGCCACACTTTGCTAAAAATAGAGCTCCTTAGCATATAAGTACACCTATTAATTCAATGTCAGTCACTTTAGGAGTCATTGAAGTAACACCTATTGCTTCAGTGGCTCCTAAAATCGAAATATCAGTAATTAAAACCGTATATCTAGGTAATACTGATTACCTGACAAAAAACGTACCCATGATTTAAACTGGTAAATGTAACAAAAGAAAGATTTCTTTATGAAAACAGATAAAAAATTGAGAACTATGGAACGAATTTAAATTGATCTACTAATAGCCTAAGGTTTTCGGTAAGCAGATTATTATCTTGTTCAATCCTAATGAGTAACACGTTCAAAACAGCATCTGCTTCGCGTACAGCTCTAGATTCTATACTCGGCCAAACAGACCCCTAAATTAATAATTTAGTAATCTGTTCTAGAAGTGAATGTTCATGTGCATATTTAGTCTGTGCAAAACCCACAGATCATTCATTCAAATGTCATTCAAGCGTCAGAAGCTAAAAACGAAAGTTGCTCATCGTGCCACGGGTAGAGATCGGCAACCGATACTGGCTGACGAACTCGTCAAACTTTTGTAATTCACTCCAACCAACTTGCAGGGACAGCCGGCAGCTCTTAACCATAACCATAGAGTGACGAAAACATAGAACATCCTGATATTTTATTTCTTACAATTAGCGATAAGCAGAAAAAAATGAAATGTGTTAGCGTGGACCCTTAAAACCAACCACTTTTATTCCTTATTCAGCATGTAGGGACCATGCCAGGGTGAATTAATTTCAGCAAGTTTGAGGAGACTTTTTAGGTACTGTGCGCTAAAAAGCTAGCATAAACGTATTGAAATCGTGGAAATAGTTGAATTGTTTATACAATTAATCTGAAAATATAACGTAACATTTGCTATTTAATTCTTACCATACCTTGTATTTTTTACCATACCTTGTACTGTATTGTACCATAATTTTGAAAAAAAAAAATGTGGAGTAATCGAAGTACATACATAATAAAAGTTACCAATCAAATTGAGAACCTCGTCATTTTTGAAGTAGGTTACAAAAAGTCTATTTTTTTCCTCTTAATTATAAAAATTCTCCGGACATATTGGAACATTTGCCAACATTCGCCACATTGACAATATTTGATTACTGCCGTGTCTACATGATTTTAAGCTGATATCATCACGGATTTGATACATTTTAATATGTTACGGGTACTCACGCAAACCGTATATACGCATACCATAAAAACCGCATATGGTTTTTGAAAAACCGCACATACATATTTATATTGAAACATTTATATATATATATTGAACTGCCATATCTAATCATATATAAATCTATAGCACTTAGTGTTGGACAAACTTGTTCGATTGTGCGATTAGGGCGGCTCACGCGTCACATCGTGCCTGGCACGGAGCTTGTATCTAATTAACGTTTTTAATTTCAACCAATTCATAGGGTGGAACCGCCTTGAACATCAAGGTCGAGGGCTTGGATCGTCTAAATTGCGTCGAGTTCGGGAAAGCTGGTATGTAAGTGCATAATTGAATAGACTTTCAATTTCATATATAAAATTAATTATGTTTCGTGTTTTGTATAGTCCCAGCGACTTAACACACGTTATTAAAGAATCCCTTGTCCACAATATCAACGATTTCTGAAATTATGTCAATTAGATTGTCGATTACTTAATTTGCGTGTTTTTGTCATAGTCTTGAAGTAGGAAATGTGCATTTTGTTACTGTATTTGATACGGCAAATGAACATACAGTCCATTTCATAGTAAAGCAATGTCGCGTATAGACAGACCTTGAAATAGCTTTTATCAGAAGTGAAGTTAAATAACATCGTCGCCACAAATGAAAGTTTGCTTTTAACCGCACCTTTCCATCGAAACGCAAGAACTGCCTCATGCTACAATCGGCGTAGCAATAGTACCTACCCCTGAATTTGTACCAGAAGAGGCTACATTTGAGCTTTATAATCTCTGGATACATGATTAGAACATAGAAATGAGGTCTAAAATACGACGATCACGTGTTGGGGTGTTCCTTATGCACCATACCGGTTTGACACGGAGAGGGTCCCGGGTTCGATTCTCGGCCAGACTGACATCTAAATGATGAATAGATTTCAGTTTTGTGTCTGGATGTTTATGTATTCGTATTTGTGTGTCCATGGCACTCACGACATAGGAGAAAATCCTAGTACGAGGCTATGAGTGTAGAAAGCGTTGTTTTTTTTAAATAACTTAAAAAAACAAGTTTCATATAATATTGACAGTGTATCACATTACTATCTTATCATAGTAAATAGTCCTCCCCTTCCTCATGACTAAATTAGCGAGGGACGTTACAAAATTATGTGTGTCATAGATTGTTTGTCATGCGTCTTAGATCGAACCCCTGCGACGGTGGCGCATTTGTCTTCATTTTGCTACTTAGCCTGTGGGGGTGTGTGTGAATTGTATTGGTATCGATAAAATTTTCTCTTTTCCGCATAACATAGCCCTAGATTTCTTTAATTTATTATTTAAAATAATGAAATCCGTATTAATGCGGTACACGATACATAATATTGTTCTTTTACCAATCCTGCAGTAGCTTGAAAAAAATAACGTTTTTCGAAAACTGGTAGGTATGAGAATCAATTGATTACAAATTAATTAACTGATACAAAACATTGAAATAATTGTTTAATAAAAATGTTTAGACGTTTTTTGTACGATTTTAACATTTAATTTCGTTCATAATAAATAGTTTACACCTTTTAAAAAGCACTTTAAAAGTTTTTTGTTATTACTTTTAAAACAAATAAGTACAGGTACTTTGACAGACGAATTTATTTAAAAGAATCTACAAAGAAACCTCGTATCACTAAATCACTGAATAAGCATCTATGGAAATGGTATCCATTGTTCCACTTACCGATATCGATATTCATGTAAAGGTGACAGCACAACCCTACCTTTCAGAACAAAGAACATTGATATTAATTTGGCGTTCCCGTACCAAATCACGTCTATCTAATTATCCGATATTTTGCGACCGGTGGATATTAAATTATGAAACTCGCGACTTCCTTGCTTCCCTCGGGAAATAAGCTTGTTTTTAAATGAAATAAGGAGGGACGATACGATACCCGGAGATACCGAAATGATTTTCAATTAAACCCTGTTTTGTATTTACGCTTTTTATGAGTTTAAGGAACGGGTTATTGTTCCATCTAATATCTATTTCAGAATTAGTCTGTAATTAAATAGCTACTTAGGATTGAAAAGAAAATAAATACTTCATAATATATTTCCTTCCTATCACATTTATACACGCTTATTTCCAGCGGTCTGGACGTTATGGACGTTATCTGGACGTTGGGGAACCAAAATAAAGACGTGGAATCAATTAGGATGCAGCGTTAAAGTGGAAAATTAGTACTTTAAGACAACCTTCTTAATAAAACACAGTTCTATGCTGGTCCTAAATTTTAAAGTAGTCCAGGAAAACCAGAAATATATAGGGAAAAGTTGTGGCGACTCACTTTTGCATGAGACGACTATCTTACTCCTTGGGAGAAGCAACGCATCCGTGATTGACTTCAGATAGAACGCCTGGTCTATATGATATATGTTACATAATTATGTTTATGGGCAGTGAGTTAGGTGGTATAATTTTCTAAAATTTTCTCAACTAAATTTCAAATCTATAGAAAGATAGAAGATATATCAGACGTTTGAGATGTTTACTTATAATAAAATATGCTATTACTATTGTTTCTTTATCAAATTTAGAAATGAGTAACTAAAAACGAGTTTACTTCTAAAATTCATACAAAAGAATTTAAAAATTGCCGAAAAAAACATTACTTCGAAAACTTTAATTTTGCGCTTAAATTGATGGAACTCATGTCCCCTAATACCGGCTGTCGTTTTTAAATTCTTTTCAAATAGCCTAAACACTTAAATACAGTCATTTAAGGCATGCGTAATTTGAAAACTGTTTAAGTGTCCATTTATTCTGACCTGCGTTTTTATACAAAACCTTTAAAAATATAGGTCTAATTACTATGGTGGTTGCAGAGGTGAGTCGTCAGTAGCTATTAAATTATAAATTCTGACTTTGAGAATGTGTCATGGCCTCAGGACAAACATTTCTTAGATTCAATTTGAATAAGTATAAGGAGAATGCGTTTTTGAACGTCTGTAATATATAGCTTTGTGTAGCGGTTAGCATTTGAAATGGGTACGCTTCATGGACCCAGACTACCTATTAAAATATACGTATGATTTTAATACATGCCATTTTAATAAAATTAACTAGAAGGTCAAATTATCATTGTACGTCTCTGCTTATTAATCCATTATTAATAATTATATTTATTGCTGATTTAATTTCAAAATTACCTAACTATTAATCATTAAAGAGTTGTGTATGAGTACCTTCCTTTATCAGCTCAGCGTCATGAGGTGATGATGACTATATGCAAATGTCTCAATAGTTTTAGAAAATATATGAAAAACATTGTTAGTGCCTACAAAATTTGAGGGTTGCCCTCGATTTCCCTGGGATTCCATCATCAGATCCTGATTTGGTGCAAATGAGACCCCTTCAAGAGTATACTGTATAAAGAGTGTACCGAGAGTCTAATTTCAGATTCAGAAAGTTTTAGGCCATAGTCCACCGCCTTGGCCAAGTACGAATTGGTAAACGTTACACACCTTTGAGAACTTTTAGTTTTTTGTAGAACTTATATGCGCAGGTTTCCTAAAGATGTTTTCCTTAACTGTAAAGCAGTGATAATTAATAAAAAATAATAATTGACGATCCGCGTGGCTGAGCGGCAACTATACCGGCCTGACATGCAGCGAGTTACGGGTTCGATTCCCGGACAGACAGACATCTGAATGATGAATTAGGTTTCCCTTCTGGGTCTGGGTGTTTGTGTATTTTCATGTGTTCATGTCACACTGGACAGGACATCCCACTGTGGGGCAATGAGTGTAGAAAACGTTATAGTAATTTCCAATCATTGAATTATCGACAAAGAATAATTAATAACTATGCGTCGATTTACTGAGTGCCACATACCTACCGACCTAACCCAACACATTGAGCTTATTACCGCTTACCACGGAAATCATTACACTGAACGGTACCAATCAACATCAAAGGGTAATGCCAAATCAGCAAAGGACCAATTACAATGTTAAAGAGGCCCGCCGCAGGGCCCACATGGTCCCGATTTGAATTTGAAATTCGGTACCAATTTGGCTCGAGGTGCCAAGCGACAGTACAGCCGGGAAAGGAGTGATCAGTGCGCAGTATATGGGGAAATTTACGATGCTGCAAATTACAATTTGTTCGTTACTTTAACTAAATAACGATTGTAGTAAAAGTATTTTAATAAGTATGAATTTGTCATGAGCCTTCATGGCTGATATTATTTTGTTAATCACGTAAAGAAATCATACAAAATTAGTAGTTAAACCGAAAAAAATAAATTTCAAATGCTCTACATTTAAATTGTTGTTTTTGTTATAATTAATAAACATAACAAAATCATATTTTAGATTAAAAAGTAGCAAGCGAGCATGCCCTCTACCTGATGGTAAGTAGGTACTATCACCCATCGACACCTATAAGGAACTATATATCTGTAGTCGATCATAGATGCATTGCCACTACGAGGAACTAAGATGGTCGCTACATACGAGTATATGTGAGCCGGCAACCACACCCTTCCACCAAAACGCAAGAACTGCCTCGTGCTAGAAAAAGGTATGGCAGTGGTACTTCCCCGGTCCAACTAGATTGGCTCTACCACTTGTTGTGTACATCATTTTGACGACCCGCGTGGCGGAGCGGTCACCATGCTGGTCTGACACGCAGGGTCCCGGGTTCGATCCCCGGCCAGACAGAAATGTGAATGATAAGTTTACATATGTTATGAGTCTGGACGTTCGTGTATTCGTCTTTGTGTGTCCATGGCACCCACGACACAGGAGAAAATCCTACTATGGAGCTATGAGTGTAGTAAGCGTTTATATTTATCTACTGTTTGTGTGTTGCACAAACACACTTTTTTCTTTAATTAACAGAAAGTATTGCATTTCATCTGCATTTCCAGCGTATACTGCAACCAGTCACAATATTAATATCGGGTCGCGTCGCTCCTCCCGAGGGGTTTCTAAATCATCCGTCCCTGTCGCTCCCTTGCGCCCGGCGCTTGTGTAACTTATTATATGGATAAGACTTAGTTGATGGCTACTAAGAACAAAATCTTTAAACATTCATACAGGAGTATGCACGTCCTGAGTTTGCGCTGAGTTTGTGAAATGCTTAAGAAATCTCTGTATGAAGTTAATTAATACGGTAATACTATCTTAATAGCAATATACCTGTATTATTATCCTAATTGTGGATTGGAGTTCCTTATTTAGGTTAGAAGATTTTCAGATCCAGCAGATTCCATATTTCAATAGATTCCATGCCCTAATAATACATCGAAGATATGATGTTTTGCCTCGAAATAAATTTTATTTAATTTTATACCTGTATAAAAAGTCTTTTCATAAAAAAATCCAAAATAACGTGTCATTATAAATTTTTTGCGTCAATATCATTATAATATAAAGATCTGTTTATACTTTTCAGAAAAAATGTTTTATTTTCTGACTAAATTAAATATCTCTAAAAGTTAGAAGATTTTACAACCATATTATTTTATAAATTTAATTGGCATACAAAATGACAAATAATATACCAGATGAACCATAAATGCGTATCCACACTACACCAGCGAAGACATAAGGCCTCCGGTAACATTCGCTTTACGGTGTAATTTTTCTTGCGTTATTTATTTATTTATTACGAAGTGAGTGATCTATATCACGTCATATCTTACACTCTTGTAAATGGGCTCGCATTTATTCACCGAGCGCAGTCTTTGTCTTGCCTCATGTGGCGCTGCCTTTATGTCCATTGTTCTTTTAATAAGTTTGTAATTGTTTGCGTGTTTTTTATTCAGGATTATTGGTTGTGATATATAGAAATAAGTATAATAGCATTATATCGCAGGTTCGTAGGGTTTCGGGTATGGACCCTGGCCGGCCTGATATCTAAATTATGATTAAGTTTTCTGTTAGATTTGCCTGTCTTTTAGTGTCTGTCAGGGTACACTTAATTATAAGTGGACTTAATCAAAATTGGAACGTCTAAGTCTAAGTTAAAATAAGTCAAAAATTATTTAGTTGAAAGTACGCTTTCAAAAATCGGATTCATCACAATTGTCAACAAAACTTATTTAAAAAAAGAAGTTATTATTGTCAAACGCTGATCAGAAAATTAAAGACTAACCTAACTAAACTTCTCTTATTATTTCATATTAATTTACAATTTGTTTATTTCATCAATTACAAAGTCAAAATTCAAAATTGGACATCCTTACATTCTATCTGGATATTATAAATTTTAAGCCAATTAATTTATTTTATAAACCAAAAGGCTATTTTCCTATCTAATTAAGACATAAACAACCTTTGAACAACCTAAATTACTTGCATATTCAACTATAAACTCGAAATATTAGCGTTAATGAAGTCTCAAAGGGGATAAATAGCTCTAACTAAAGTAACAAGTACAGTTCATTACTTAAATAGCAGGATTACTCTTCGTAGAGCCTGGAGCGAGACAGGCCTAATTTATAGGACATTAGCGGCTACACGCGACGTTATGTATGTCAAGGGATTATAATATAATACTTACATTTTATTTATATGGCGAAGTACTTATGTTTGATCATATGATAGTCCTAACTCTTTTTTTATACCTAAAGCTAACGATGAGGTAGTCGGGCTGCCTGATGGTAAGTAGTTACCATCGCCTATGAACATCTGCAACACCAAGGGCGTCGCACATGCACTGTCGGCTGTGAAGGAGAACTCTTTTCATACCTTTTTTGAAGAGCTCCATGTCATAGCGCACCGGAAATACCTCAGGAGGAAGCTCATTCCACATTTTACACGTCCGTGGCAAAAACGAACGTGCAAACCGAACCGTAGAGGATCGCCACGAGTCCTGGTGTGGATGGAACTTCATCCTTCAGCGAGTGATGCGGTGGAGGAAAGGTGACGTAGGTACCAGGTCAAATAGTTCCTGGGAACACTACATTGTAAAGCCGGTAGAAGGAGCCTATGTCCCTCCATTGACTCAAAGGTACACAGGTTGGTGTAGTACCTTTTATGTGTTCACGAAGAGGAAACCTTCAGAAGGTACCCGACGCCGTGGGAGCAACGCCGTCCTCAGCGCTGTGTGGAGGACTCCGGGATCTCCGCAACGCAACCGAAGTCCTCCAAAGGCCATACACTTTCAGACTCCTTCTCGATAAGTCAAACTCACGCACAAAAGGCAAAAAAACGGTTGTCGTGTGGGATCCCTTTTAAATATTTTTGTATTTTGTGTCATAACGACAAGAGAAATATATTTGTGATCATTTCAACTGTCTAGCAATCACGGTTCATGAGATACAGCCTAGTGACAGACAGACGGACAATCGGACAGCGGAGTCTTAGTAATAGGATCTCGTATTTATCTTTTGGGCACGGAACCCTAAAAAAACGCCTGTTTGGAATACAAATATATTTTTTTTTGAACCTGAAAGATCCTATACACTTTGAGTTATAGTAGAGATACCAATACATGAACTCATTACCTGGACAGCTGTACAGCTTAACCCCTCGAGCGATGTGCTGGAAATATTTTATCACTAACAACTGCACGCGACTTTGTCTTAATGAGGTAAAATTTATTTTACTACTGCTTAAGTAGAATGTTACAAGATTTTGTATTCAGAATATTATAATATTCTTATATGAAAAGTATTTACTAAGAAAGCCATCACAGTGATCCGATTTTGATGCAGTTTTTATTAACTAGTAGGTAGTCATAAAACTTTGATTTCATTGTGCACGACCCGCGTGGCGGAGCGCTCACCACATCGGTCTGACACGCTGTGGGTCCCAGGTTCGATGCCCGGCTAGACTGAAATGTGAATGATGAGTTTAGATTTCTGTTCTGGGTCTGGGTGTTTGTGCATTATTTGTGTGTCCATGACACCAACGACACAGGAGAAAATCCTACCGTAGAGTTATGAGTGTAGAAAGCGTTTATGTTATGTTTATTGTATTCCATACATATTATATTCTAACAAAATTACATAAATAAGTGTATGAATGCCCTCAAAAGCTTAAAGGTTTAAAAAAAGAATAAAATTTCACGTCACGGTACCAAATGACCGTTAAGCACGTGGCTTATGTTTTTTACCCTTAAGTTCTGCACCCTTTTCGCTTTTAAGAGATTCATTTTGGACCAAATACTGACCGCAGATGTATTAAGCAGGTGTGGTATACATTCGAAGATATAAAGGTGCGTTTACAAAGCACAGAAAATACCGCAACTGTTGAGTTGTATGTCAATCAAAATACTAAAATAAATTGCAATACAGCACAGCGGCCAGTAAACGTGCAGTGTAATGTCACCAGTTTTAATTTAATTTTAAATATAAATAAATATTCAATTTCATGACGGGATATGTATTATGGGACTTATATAAAATTAACTGGCTATGTACACCCTCCAACTACTTCCCTGCAATAAGAGAATTTTCATAAACAGTAGAATACCGTTGGTTTATTTTAAAATTACGCTTAAAAACATTTCACGGAAATTTTATACCTTGAACAAAAACTATTGTTCAAGGTATAAAGTTTCCGTGAAATGTTCGTCAATTGGCGTTTTTTTCAACGCGTATGAAACCGCGGATCACAGCTAGTTACTACCTATACAATTTATTCGCCAACCTATTATACTGGGTACGGGTCTTCTCCCAGAATGAGAGATTTTAGGTCATAGTTCACTGCGCTGACCAAATGTGCATTGTTAGACTTGACACATCTTAAATAATAATATTTTAAGACCTCTCAGGAGTCTAGGTTTCCTCACGATGTTTACTTCACCGTATAGCAATGATAATTAATTATAACATATTATTTTAAAATTACATTTATTGAAAACACAAATTATACTTAGGCTTTTTATAAACATATTAAATATATACAATCAGTTCTCATTCACAGTATGGACGCACCTTTTCCCCTTTCATGCCAATTCACGATGAAATCGTTAGCAATCAGAATGGGGCTTGTTATTAATATTTTTTACGATTCCTCCCTTGATATGTCAGATCGGCCGATTTTTGGATAACAGTTACGATAATTATAATATAACAGCTGTTCGTTTAGCGTTGTATTGTAGTTGACCAACGCTCTATCCAAGATGATCTTTCTTTTTAATTTAACATTACGTATGTGGTATGTATATCATCCATTTGTAAGTTACGCGTTTCTGTACATCGAATAGTTTTGAAAAAAAGATATTTTGGATGACTGAAAAAAAGGTATTTCAATATTTTTATCTGACTTTTTTATAAATATGAAGTAGCAAACGAGCAAGCTGCCCACCTGATAGTAAGTGGTAACTGCCGCCCATGGACATTTATAAGTAACTTCATATGGAACAGGGGTTCTATAAAAGTCGAACACAGATGCGTTGCCACTCCCGGGGACTGAGATGGTCGCCTCATATAAAAGTGAGCCTGCAACCACACCCTTCCACCGAAACGCAAGTACTG
>DWNE01007671.1:0-12066 GCA_018249875.1 Cecropterus toxeus | reverse complement strand
AATCGATTTTTAATAAGAAAATATTATATATAATATTATATTATAAACTAAAAAAATAATAAAAAATTATGCTCACAATTATATTATTTACTATTAAGTTTCTCTTCTGCCGTGGGTGAAGTGTATATGCACACTTTTTTTAAATAAATTTACTTTATATGTTTCCCGCTTCAAATTGACTAATGAAATCTCACCTTAAACTAGATTTCTACGGTTGTAGAGATTGTTGATGTTCGAAGTAGTTGTGCCAATGATATAGACGGTATCTTCAACTCGTTTGGAACGAAATTAAATCTCGCTCTAATAGTAGAATTATGTGGATTGCTCAAATACTGTTATTTAAATTCAATCATTGTAAGACTTTGGTTAGTTAATCAAATATCGCTAATTAATGATTAATTATTGGATAGTTACAATGTAATTTTGTAGCGTATGTTGGTTCGAAACTCATAAGCTCTCAGAATTTATAAGCTGAAGTGGCAATGGGCTGGCCATATGGTTCGTAGGGCAGATAACTGATGGGGTAGAATAGTCCTCGAATGGAGACCAAGTCGGAGCAAAAGGAGTGTAGGTCGCCCCCCGACCAGGTGGTGATAACGATGTAGGCGGATAGCCGCGGGATTCAGATAGCTCAGGACCGGTCGGAGTGGCGTCGATTAGGCGAAGCCTATGTCCAGTGGATTTTCAAAGGCTGATAGATAGATACCTTTGAAGCTACAGCACAACTGCTTTCTGTAAAAGTAAAGTATGCGTAGTGGTTAAAACGCTTCAATTAAAATAAGACAAAGATTTAGAATTTAAATCAAGAAAAATACTTAAATCTACGTCGAAATAAGCCGCAGGTAATTGATAGTATGCACATAGCTTAAATGCATTTCAATCAGATCTTCGAGGGGGTATCGTATTAGAAATTGAAATCGGCTTTCCAGACTGCTAGTTCAGCATAACAAAGTTTTGTATAGAGAAAGGCGGTTCAAAGAGTCCATTCAGGTCGTATCGTGGCTCTCGTGTTGTCGCCGCATCTAATTGGCTTTGAGCTATCTCGAAAAGATGACTAGGCTTGACACTGAGCTTTTCCATAGCTTCCGACACGATTTCGTGAAATTGAGTTTAATGTTAGTTGATTTATTATTTAGTTTAAATGCAAATAAAATAAATAGAAAAAAAAATAAAGGACGAAAGTAGAATTTTAAAAATATACCCAACACAATTTCACATCTATGTATATCAGTTAAATCAGTCACCGTAAAACCTTTATTTCTTCAAATTTTTGTTCAATCGTATATATCGACCAACTATTTTCTAAATTGACCAATTTTATTTTGAGTCCAACGTCTTGATAACATTAAGGCTTACCACATGTTTTAAAGTTGACCCCTTCCTGACAAACCCAATCCTATTCCCAATATGACATCCCCTTTACTAACAATTACTCCTTGATATACCTAAAAAAAATTAAAATGTAATCATTAATGAAAACAAAACTAATACCTAATTAACAAAATTAATTTTAATATAATCCGTTAATCCCACCGACATGGAAAACCGCCCTCGCACTTAAGCCTTCATTGACATCAACTACATAGACCTATTCACACCGCTCAAAATATTGACAACCCCTTTCATGGTCTGAAAAGCGCTTGAAAGAAAAAGCAGCCCGATTTTTCCATCCTCCTTCAGTAACGCATAGGGAGTACCGAATAACCCTTTGCGCTCGCACTGAATAAAGTGTTTTGGTTGCTGAGACGCGCTCGAAATATCAGAACTTTGTCCATCAAAGTTCTTTGATGCCTGATTATACACGGCTTCAAAGGCTTTTTTGTCCTCGTCTGGATTAGACTTGTATAGCTGCAACTGTGAGTAGTGACGATTGATTTGATTTCTGCTGTTGAATCTCAGGTACTCAGTTTGAGAGAATTCAGACCAGGGTTATTCAAATGTTGCAACGAATAGATCTTTGGTCCAAAGAAAGATGAAACACATTGATATAAATAAAAATCTGTCAAGTGTGAGTTGGACTCGTACTCGAAGCGTTCCGTACCATTATCTATAAACGGTAAAAATATTACAACTGTTGTATGGGAGCCCCTCTTAAATATCTATTTTATTCTTTTTTTAGTATTTGTAATTTGTTATTATAGCGGCAATAAAAATACATCATCTGTGAAAATTTCAAGGGTCTAGCTATCACGGTTCATGAGACAAAGCCTGTTGAAAGACAGGGACAGACGGACAGTGGAGTTTTAGTAATAGTTCCGATTTTACGCTTTAGGTACGGAACCCTGATAGAAATGTAATATCATAAGTTGAAGAAGGTACGCGTAATAAAAATTATTTACACATTTCCGCGCGAGTCCCCTCGGACGGATTAAGTCGTCACGTAGTCGCCATATTTCTCCGTCACACCACTCCGTGACGGTCGGAGACAAAACGTGGAAAATGTTCCAAGTGGAATTTGTGCTTTTGAAACGGCTTGTGGTCGGAATTGTTGGGTATTTTAAGCTAGTTGATGTGAACTTATTTTACATATTTGGAAGGATTTCAACAATTTTTGTTGCATTTGCATTGAATTAATTTAATATCAGTTATATCTTCATTTAAGTAAACTTTAACTTAAACTATCATATCATTTGAACATTTAAAAAATTATAAAAAGTAAAAAGAAATGGAAGTATTATTTAGTAGTAATAACAATAATAGTATTTTGTATAAATAATTTAAAGTTAATAGTTAATTAGTAAGTTAATTAGTTAATCAACTCTCCTAAATGTAACTACTTCGCGAAAATTTAATGCATACTTTAGTTTATTATAAAATGCATTTGTGTGCAGATTCACTTAACTTGGTGATAAGCCTACAAATAATTTTTTATGGTTTGTTTGTTGGTGTATTCCAGATCGAATGAGACCTGAGTATAGTAATAGTCACAATTAATAATAAAGTGAGGATTATTCATAATGTTCCATTTAGATCAGATTACACACTTATTCGAAATTATTATTTTGTAATGAAATCGGTTTAGGATAGATTTCTATCTCGATTGTATCTAGTTATTAGATCTAGTTTCGAATTCAATTACAGAGCTTCATCTTTAATCTCAACCCAGAATACCAGTGTGATGCACTGAAACATGCTACTGTGTTGATCCTCTTTCTTGCTTTCCTTGTTATTAAATCTTGTATATGTACTAGTAGGATAAGTTTGAAATTCTTATATATGAATGTGCTAGGTAACTACAAGGTGAACGAGTAATGACCGCGTTTCCCGCTGGTATATTGATAGTGGTGTAGATTATCGCCACTGAAAAGTGTGAAGCGGAATGCAGAATGAAGCGTACCTTTTAACCGCTAAGATAGCGCTGTAAGTGATTAGAATGCACGCGGAGTTTACAAAGTTAGGGCAGACCTACTTTAAAAGAATACACTTAAAATCTTTAACGGTAACTTTAATCAATATTGTTATTTTAATTTTTGTTTACTCTTAGCTTTCCCTAGATTTTAATAACAGATGATTAACTTACATTTATACCCGACTGCGTCAGAAGGAGGGTAATGTTTTTTGAGCGTATGTATATGTATGTATATCTATTTCTTTGGCACGCGCTACAGCCCAAACTGCTTGAAGGATTGTGACGTGTGACATATCATTAGAATCGTCGCAGTTTGCAAAGTGACGTAGGCTATATATTTTAAAAATGGCGCCTGGAAATAGAGGAAGAAGGGGGGAGCAGGGACATATTTATTTTTACTATTACGACAATATGGGTATCAAATGAAAACTAGTGAATAGACCTATCTAAACATATACAAATTAAAATACTTTTAGTTGACTATTTTGACAAAAACTAAAAAAAAAAAACGTTAAATTGAATATATATCATTATGAACAAAAATTTTGTATTAAGCAGTCGGCTTTTTTGTTTTAATGTTTTTAACGATGTTAATAGTTATATAAGATAGAAGTAGCAAACGAGCATGGTAGTAACTTACCGACAGGTGAAAATGCCGCCTATGGAAATCTTAAGCAAATCCAGAGCTTCAGAGCAATATTTCTATTTTGCTCTGTGTGAACTTGCTTATGGATTGCTTGTGCGTTACTAATGCGTATGAAGTCGATCACATATGTGTTGTTATTCCCAAGGTCTACTATAGTAAACTCCCAAGGGCGACTATAGTCGCCTCATATGAAGTAAGCCGGCAACCTTTCAACGCGAGAACTAGATACTTCATACTAGAAATATGTGTGACGGTGGTACCTAGCACTGACAAATCTATTACAAATACAATTTTCGTTTACTACTTCCATATTATAAATATGAAGAAACGCCTCGAATACTTATACTTATGTTTCACGCCCTTTAAACGAAAATACTAGGAGAATATAGAAATTTGAGGGCAGAAATAGATGTCTTTGCAGGTGAAATTCACAGGCTCTTCAGTATAATTTATTCTTCAGTCAAAGAATTTCACACTCCTATTCATTAAATTAAAATTCTTTTCTTTATTACATTTCTTACTATAAAATAATTTAGCCACCGTAAAACAAGATTGGCCGCTGAACACGTCAGCTGTCGTAACTTTTATGGGAGAAAAGTTATTGTAATAAAATGTAGGAATTATTTCTACTACTTTTGTCCACGTGTTTTATTGAAGGTCCGCAAAAGATGAAAGTTTTTTGCCTTTTCTTTGTGCAATCTAGCAAACTAGTATTTACTCTACTCGATGTTAAATGGTAACTGCTCGTGCACATTTGAAACATAGAAGAGAGGTTCTCTCTACAGTCGATCATAGATGCGTAGGCGATACCTAAAGTCAATCATAAACGCGTAGGTGATACGTAAAGTCAATCATAGACGCGTAGGCGAAACCTAAAGTCAATCATAGACGCGTAGGTGATACGTAAAGTCAATCATAGACGCGTAGGCGATACCTAAAGTCAATCATAAACGCGTAGATGATACGTAAAGTCAATCATAGACGCGTAGGCGAAACCTAAAGTCAATCATAGACGCGTAGGCGATACGTAAAGTCAATCATAGACGCGTAGGCGATACGTAAAGTCAATCATAGACGCATAGGCGATAACTAAAGTCAATCACAGTCACGTAGGCGATAACTAAAGTCAATCATAGACGCATAGGCCTTGTATGTAAGTCATTCGGCATTCACATCCTTACATCGAAACTCATAAGCCACTCTACGATAAAAGTTTATCTGAGAGCCGGTCAAAACGTCTAGCTACCTTACTTCAAAATAATAGAAGAAAGTTAAGATTCGGTCATTGTGTAAAAGACTTCACAAGATTTGAAATAATGTTTAATTTCTAATGGACGATAGCTTCAAAAATACTAGAGACACTAAAAATCGCCAAGCTTTCAAGTCATACGCTATCAATGTTTCAGCAATCCATAGAGCATTCCCAATAATTTCGGTAGACCTTTACTCAAATGAGGATTGGTGGGACAATGCTATTTTACTTAATCTTTTAAACACAATTATAATATAATTATTATAACTCTCAAGATTTTCGTGATAGAGCGGTCTGACACGCGGGGTTCCAGGTTCAAGCCATGGTCAGAAAACTAAATAAAACATTTCTATTTTAGGTCTGGGTATTTATAGCCTTATCTAAGAATCTATATCACCCATCACAGAAAATTCTTTGAGACGGGTTTTGAAACTCATCTCGGTGAACGTACTACCCATGTCATAGGCAATCCTTTTACTATAAGCTTATGTTAGTTACTTAGCCAAGTTTTATAAACTTATGTTAATGTATGTGTATAATTAATATGCTACTGATTAGCGATTATATACATAAAATCGTTACTCGCTGTGAATGAAACAAACGCTTTTATTAATCCAGTTTTATTCACATGGTACATAATAACGGGGTAGAGCGGTATGGGTTATGCAAATACAGGTAGGGGTTGATAAGGATCGATGTAAATGGTATACGGAACGCGAAGTAAACAGAACGTGGGTTTATCTCACATCTTAATGTCTGACGATTGTCTTGTAACATTTGTATTACGCTTAAACCATTACTCTATGTGAATATGGCTCGGAAATCCATCCATAGATATATTTTTTACTATTAAATGAATATTTAATTAATTGGGATGAAATGAAATGACATGTCTTGATTTTTATAGGCCTTCGGGGGACACTAACAAATTTTCAGTTTCAACATTTTTTCTTACAATACCACCGGAACACTATCTCAACTGAGAACATCCAGTAAAAATCCTAGCGGTATTGTCTTTGTTATTTATATTACTTTGTATTTTTACCAGGCTGCATCAGAAAGAGGGTAAAACACTTCAAACGACTTGACGAATTGTGACGTATCATCTATGACATATCAGTAGAATCGGCGTCTGGATATAGAGGGAAAGGGGGGGAGGGAAGATTTTTTTATTATTTTGACAATAAGGGTATCAAATGAAAGCTAGTAAATAGACCAATCTAAAAATATATATATTGTGATACTTTCGCTTGCATATTTTGACAAAAACTTATACAAGCGTTAAATTAAATATATTTCATTATAAACAAAAACTTCGTTTTAAGCAGTCGCGTTGTTTATTTTAATGTTTTTGACGATGTTACTAGTTAACTATTGTTTATTACATGGGCAATAAAAACGAACTCCAGTATCTTGCGTTACATTTGACTAAACTAGAGGCTTGTTTGGTAAGATACGCTACACTTCGAAATATACTGCTGATTTAAAAAACTTAAGGTTATTAAAGGTTATACAATATTACCTTTTAACATTAGGAAACTATTTAACATAATTAATGACACTATTATTATTTTATTTTTATGTTACTTCTTTGGATTTACTCAGGGGAATTTTGTAAGGTGAAACAAAACAACATTTCAGTAAGCAACAAATATAGGTTCACATGACAAGGCTGGAAAACATTGGCATTCCGGAAATGTCATAAATACGTCCCACTCGATACCGTAGAAACTTGTATTGGAATCGTAGATTGCTTATAAATTTCCCTGGGTCCTCGTTGGCACCTCTTTCGTATAGTCGGACTTTCTATTTCGAACCTCTGACCAAAAATTGGACATAAAGCCTAAAGAAACATTGCGTCGAAGCGAAACTTACTCTTAAGGTACACATTAATTTACTAATTTGAAATGGAAAGTAACAATTTATACAAAAAAATAAACTTAAGTGTCTGTTTACAATATTAATATAACAGTGTTTTACTAAATGCTTATGGAGTATTGTTTCTGTCTGTCAGTATGTTTGTTTGTTCTGGGGAAACATTTACTGGTAGATAACGGATGTTATAAGATGAAAGATTTATTTTAGAAAAATCATTAAACTACGCGCTCTCGACTGACGCGCATATTGAACGTACTATTTTTGTTTTTGTTTTTTTTACTTTATTTTGTATGACATGTTACTCTTTTAAAGACGGATAAAACCCGGGGATACAACTGGTATGTATATAAAACGTATATTAAAAATCATATTTTTAATTAAATATAAAGAGCTGTATCCAAATTAACGTCCTTAGTGGGTTCCCCGAACCCTTTGTTGAATAGCTAGGCTAATTTGCCGACCGAGCTATGTGCTACCCCCCGGGTTATTCATTGATTCTATCTAACGTTTGGTTAGATTAAAAAAAAAAACTAAATATAAAAATATGTAATTATTTAGTTTGAACTATAGGCATATAAGTTTTATCACGAGAATTTTCCTTACCTTTTAAATATCATTTAAGTTAAAAAGTAATAATCAATTTGTTTGTAGAATCTACACATTAATATGTATGATAAAAAATATTGTTCGTAAAATACGTCTATACATCGCATACATTTGCATAAAAAATATTTTGGGGGATCGATAACTAGTAATAGATTATTATATTTTTAGAATGTTTGTCTCTGAATACTGACATAATTTTAAAATATTGAAGATATATTTGCAGAACATTCATAATTAATATCTTAAGGTAACGTTTCGTATCTGAGATAGAAAAATAGTATTTTTAGCACAATATAATTTACATTTATTTCTTTAAAAAATATTAAAAAAAAAATTCAATATATTATTATGCTCTTAAAACAGTTGGTTATTAGATACTTCAGGACCCTTTTCCCATGACGGATCTGATACGACGGCGACCATCATGGCCTAATCCGCCGTCGCTTTCAATAAGAATTCACAAACAAGAAACTCGATCTTTGGGCAGGTGTCGGACGACAAAAATCCCGGAATATCCCTTGAGGCTGTCCTCTGCGTGTCAGCAATCCGTTAAGACTTAAGTCATAAGCGACAGCAATTTTATTCAGTGCAGCCATAATAACTGTCCTAATATTGGGTACCTATGTTACTGCTTATAAGAACAGTTGACTTTAAAAAAAACACGCTTTCTACACTCATAGCCCCACACTTAAATTTTCTCCTGTGTCGTCGGTGCCATGGACACACAAAAACGAATACACAAACACCCAGACCCAGAACAGAAATCTAAACTCAGCATTCAAATTTCTGTCTGGCCAGGAATCGAACCCGGGACCCACTGCATGTCAGTCCGGTATGGAGACCGGTCCGCCACGCGGGTCATCCCAATTCTTTGATACCATTGCGTTTAGTTAGTAAAGGCCAACAAGTGCCAGAGACATTTAGATATATTCAGTCACTATGACTAGAAAGGTACGTTTCATGTCAATCTGCCTAGATCACAATTTTGATTAAAATTGCAAATTTGATAAAACTTGTGGATTTATTTTTAAGATGATTGTAACGATAAAGCAGAGTGTCCCGGTTCATAGATGCAAAGTTGGCTTGGCATCTATGGGTTCGAATTAACCTTGGCAACGGTTAATTGTTAAACTCGCTCTACAGACTTAGCGTTTTTAGAGACCAGACTTACTCTGCTTTCTTCCATGAATATCCAAATTTCTTTTGTATATGGTATCTTCTTCACTTTCGTCTGCTTAGCAATTCATGTTGTGATTTGTTGGACCGTGTTATTCTGAGGAAGAATGAACAGTATAAGAGCGAGGTCAGAGCCTTGAATAATACCGGTGCTAAACGAGCCTTCAGAACCGATCGATTGACCTTGTTATGTTGCATAAAAACAAAAATTGGTTGTTCTTATGGAGAAAAAGGCCTTTGCGATGCATTAGCACACCGTCGCTCTCTATTGACGTGTCAAGTATATCTAAAGATCACTAGCTAAACGACCCTTACTAGACCCATTTAATGATTACTGATATTAGCACTTACGTTGTAAATAAACAAACAAAAGGAAATAAAATAGAAATTTCTGGTATTTTATTCATAAAATTAAGATATACAACGATATTAAAGCTGTTCTTAAATTTAAAATCAAGGTTATATTTCCATCTATAACATTTTTTTTACCTTTGCAACAAAATTTTAGTCTGCAATCGTTACTTGCATCCCATTTATCACTTACACCAACCCCGATCCCCTGACAAATTGAATCTTTCGTCGCTCGAGGCAAGACAAAAGGTCGATTCGCATTTTATTTGCCATCTGATTCCTCTGCTCGGGGCCGCCCTTCATTTTCATCAACAGTAATGGGATTTCAATTACTTGCGTTACTACATTTCTGATATTAAATCCAGATGGTTGTTACCTTAGTTTTCGATTTCATGTTTCCAGTTAATTTATTAGATATTACATGATAGGGGTTGAGTTGAAGAACCTTGTTGTCATTGCGATAAAATAGATATATTGAGTTAATTTACTAAATGCCTATATATTGACTTCAAGGGCAATATGAGGCTAAGGCATGCCCCGTATGCACTTTCGGCTATAGTTCAGGTCTTGCCTGCCCAGTTTTATGAGAAAAAATATATACGCGCAATTAAAGCACAATCTATTCTAACATTTTCAATCTAATATGAAATGACTCTCAATTTTATATTATATATGCAAGTTTAAACTCGAGCTACGATTTCTAAAAATAACATTATTCAAAATACGTAACCTACTTTCAGGATTTTTCAAATACTATCTCCTCGTCGTCGGTCAAATTCCCTGTTGTATAAACAAGTTAAGAAAACTTAACCCAAGTTTTCAAGCTCAAGGGCAAAAGTAAAATCGTTTTATAAGTTTATTCCCTGGATGTTTTCTGAATCTGAGTTATTGTAAAAATATTTGTAAAATATTATCAGTGCTGTCGGACAGGCTTCTTCAGATTGAAGATGGTCAAGATCAGATCGTTCACATTGCTGACCAAATGTACATAGGTTCTTTGATTTTTACCTTAACAACAATTAATAAAAATTGTTGATCGACCTTTTAAGGATTGATAGTAGTAGTAGTAGAACCTGAAGTAGAACCACAAAAGGTACTGCCACATTAAACGAGGTTATAACATGGTCTTAAAGAGAAGCAAACATTTGTAATATTAAGGCTCTGCTAATGACTCTGTCAAACGAAGATCTCTCACCAGGCTTGGTAATCATGCATGCATTATTGTGGAATGCATTAAGAAAACTTCGATAGCGTCATTCAGAATATTAATGATGTCACTTCATGATTTGCGGGACCCGCGGGTAGTAGCAACATAATATCCAAATCTATACAGAACTCATTAAAAATGTTCACAAGAAATGACCACTTACTAGTCATCTTCAGGTGAATTGCATACTTTCTTGCTGCTTCAATTCCATAAAAAGACGTATATTTTTTAACAAACCTTAATACATTGTACAACATACTTACCAAGCAAATAAAACCAAATCCTTAACTAGAACTTCGAGGAATAACAGTAGATAAAGTCCATCCTTTATAAATGTATGACGGACCCCATTATCTCAGTCCATTACGAACGTTAGAAGTTTCTGGAAGCAACTAGAAAAACTTAGCGGAACTCCGCCCGACTGTATGACGACTGATAACGGCGACTCTTGAGAAATGGCGAAAAGTTGTACGCGAGATTTGAGAAGCAATATTCAGTAAAACTTGTTATGTTTTGTATAAGACTAATTTTTATTCTATTTAACGTGTGTTCGTAATTATTTTTGTGGAGGTACTTTATTTTGGTCCTAGTAATTTTGTACATTTACAGAATTGGTCCAGTAAGTAAAAATCTCATGTGCAATATTAAAAAAATCCTGTCAAGTGCACGAAGAGCTCACGCACGTAGGGTTCTGTTTGTTTTATCTAGAAAAATACCAAAAAATCACGTTTGTTTGGGTGGGTCTCCAGTTACATATTTATTTCATTATTTTTAAGTATTTATTTTAATAGCTACAACAAAAACGCGTCTGTGAAAATTTCAACTGCCTGGCTATTACGATTTATAAGATGCAACCTCCTGACAGACAGGCGGACAGCGGAGTCCTAGTAATGGGGCTCTGTTTTCCCTCCCTTTGGGTTTTGAACCTTAAAAAGGATGGACAGACAAAGAAAAAAAAAGCTGTCACGGGACGCATGGCAGATGTGAAACATCGTGTTCGTGTAAATAATATGCAGAACTAACAAGATTGTAACAAGAACTAAATATATAGCATAATGAAAATAACGCCATCTACGAATAGTACTCCGCACTAGTTCATATTAATACAACAACCCGCTTAGTTTTGTTCGATACTTAATAGTTCCGATGTTATACATTAACAGATGGCGCAAAAATAAATAAATTCTAGCATCGCCACGCTAACAATTTAGTTTACTTGCGCCTATAGATGTCTTATATCAAAAATAACACAATTAGGAAGAATCATATAAAATCTATTCGATTTCTAATCACAATACCTTGTCGTATTTACTATATCTACTGGGGATTCAACATCTTTAGGGCAGAAGTATTCATAAGGTAAAACAAGTATAATACATCCGGCACATCTATTTCTAGCGTGTAAGGGTGTGGTTGGCTTAGGATGTGGTTGTCGGCTTACTTTTATTAAAGGTGGTAGAACTCTTTGTGGTTCTTGTGTGGCGCTTACTTGGAGTTGATTGCATATGTCCATGGAAGGCTGTGGCCACTTATTATAAAAAAAAAATATTTATTTATTTATTTATTTATTAACAAAATCCACAGCTAACATTTTATATATG
>DWNE01007670.1:0-12067 GCA_018249875.1 Cecropterus toxeus | reverse complement strand
CACAAACTAGACAAATATCTTTTTTCTTTATTTTACCAGAAAATGTTTATCTCCAAAATTGTATATAAGTATTTTGCTTTATTTCTCTTTACTATCTTGCACTAGAAACTGCATTTATTTATTTATATTATGTCTATGAAGCGTTTGGAAATCAATAAATTGATTGTTTTTGAAACAGATAAATAATTTAACTAATCAAGAAATTCTACTGAATTAGACTAATTTTATAAAGTACGTATATGTACATGTAGGCACCTAACTACGATGGTACGTACCTGTCATCTGATCTTAGAACTACTTTGATATGAAGAGCAGTTGATTTTGCATTCCACATATAAGTATTTTATTATTGCATATTCAAAGCAATTATTGTGATGTAAATACAATTAAAATAATGACGGAAGATGGATCTCAGATACCCGGGGATGCAATTCTGACATATAATATGATAATAGGCTGGTTAAATACCTAATTTACATACATGTGGTAGATATTTAATTATGGGAAAGATCCTGGGTATGCTGATTGCTAATTGCATATTATTTCTTGTTTTTTTTTATAATATTTGTAACAATTATATATGCAAATGTAAGAATCGTAACATTTTTATAATATATGTAATTTTTCGGTTAACATGTCAATGAACACATATACATGTGAAATGTTTCCACTAGGTACTTGTGTACTTATCCGAGGCGTTCCAACTTACTTCAGGGGTAGCAACGAATCTGTGACCAACCTCAGATGAGATTTATTCAATGTGGGGTTTATTATAAATATAGATTTCCACCGGCGACAAATGCCACTTACCATCAGATGGACTGCACGCTCATTTGCTATTTCTGAATTAAATAAACCATAATAGTCCACTACATGTCAAATTCAATTAACTCTAAATTAGTGTTGTTTGTCATGATATGGAATTTATAAAAGAAAGAGTAACTGGACGTAACGTAAAATGATAGACCAAAAGTGCTTGTCAATGGTTTCCCTACACCACCGCAGTATCGTGACCACGATCCATGCAACTTGGTCAAATTATCGTTAAAGATTTAAATAAACCGTAGAAATGGTGAGTAAGTGAGTGAGTGTTACTTACCGGTCCCAACGCACTCCTCAGTGACACAGGGTTTCATAGCCGTGTGCTCGGTGAGGACCAGCACGGTAGTGTATACCGCTAGGGCTATTAAGGATATCCCAAGAGCACCGATGAGGACTGACGAGCAGCGGACTGTCCGCTCCCTGAAACAAAGAACGTTTGCTAAAATACATTACCCTCTTTCTGACGTAGTCGGGTAAAAAAAATCTCCTTGGGCTTGTAACTATAAATAACATTTGGGTGGTCATCTACTGCCATAAAATGTGTTGCTAAAATGAAATAAGGAAATTACTGAAAATTGTGCAAATTCAACTGTGATACAACAATTGGTACATACAATTGGATGGTGATGACAGCATCCGTGTTCTCACTGTTGACTATAAAATCAACAGTGGAGTTATTTGCATCTATTAGATTACCCGAAACACAAACAAGCATATGTTGAGCTTTATAATATTAGTATAGATATTTTAATTACATATGGTGACTATGACATAAATTGATCAATTCTTGTCTCTCAGTTCTACGTTAACGTAAGTTAATCATGTATAATATTTAGTCACTGCATTACCAGTTCTTGGGACGTCTATACGCGTGAGAATCTAATCAATATCTATTGTTTCGCTCTACCCTAGAATCCCATTAATTTCATGTATTGGATTCTCGTTTCCTCTTCATCCGATTGTAAGCAATTACAACGTGTCATTCATATTATAAACAGTTCCGGCGCAAAACCGATGCCTTGTGTCAGGTTTCTCTCGCCACATTCCGACCACGTAAACTGTGGATCGGGTACTTATTGCATAATAGATGATTGTTTTTTTTTTATTGTATTACTATATGTGTTTATTGTACTGTGTAATTTTAGTATAAGTAAAATATTGGATATGTTTTACTAAAATAATGTTTTTATCGTTTTTATTGTCGTCCATCTATCATTCTCCATCTGGTGGGTCTTCTACCCATGGAACCCGTTAGCAGTCGATGCTCAAAACTGACCGGAAATCTTAAGGTGTGAAGTTTTACGCTTAGCCTACTGCGAATTGGGATTTATCAACATATGTATACATTTTTTAATTAAATTTATTATGGGAAGTATTATATAATTAGCAAAAAAAAAACATATGATGTTTCATAAGCGCTTAAAATATATTTTGCAGTTTCATCACGTTTTACCATGAAACATGTTTTATGCTTCAACATATCAGTCATGTTTTTGAATGTTCTACGTGTTTAATCTCACATATCAAATCTAGTTGTATGTATAATTATGTATGTTCTAATTTATGCTAATAAATATGTTTTACTGTTTCTAGGTATTATTTTACATATATTGCAAACCTGTTTCCATGGATGTCATACAATCGAATGGGAAGTTAAACCCAGAAGATGGGCAGCAAAGTCTTCCCACTTAGTAATTTACTTATTGATTCTACGATCAACAGGCATGACCTAGCCCAGTGTTACGGTAAATAGCTTTTTTAACATAATATTTTCGAATTCTCAGCGAGACTCGTGGTCGCCTATAATTTGGACGGCATATAATTAGGACTTCATTTAAATGTTATACAAAATGTTATCTGTACGTTCCGTTGGCAATCCTAATAAATAATAAATAAATAGGACTACTATTTCTAGAGAATTTAAGATTTGCTATATTTTATAGGTGCGATATAATATTAAGTACATTACTTTCAGTTCATTAATATCAATATATACGGATTTTTTTATAATGAGAAATCTATGTAAATATTCACTTGAAGTTGTTTAAAAATACACTTCAAAAATTCTTTAACTGTAATTTGTAATTTATAATCGCATTTACTTTGTCCAAGTTCACAGTCTAAGTATCTCCCACAATCCCCGTACTTCCGCGCCGCCCGTCGCGGAACAACTTGCAAGCAGCAATTGTCTGTAAGTAAATTCACTTTCCTATGGGTTGTTAGCTCAGATTATGTCTACAAGCAACATTACCCTATAAGCGATTACGATTTTCCGTCAGCGGGAATAATAAATACCTGTTTATCTATCATCAAATACGTTATGGTGTAGTGATTTTGTACTATTATGAAGCTGGCTTTTGACTATGGGACGTATGTATATTTTATCGTGAGATATATATTATATACCGAGATTGCTGTTTACACGTAACGTATATGTTTTGGATTTTGGATATTCCTTATAGAAAGGGTTGAATTTGGAAATGGATTAAATAGGTTTAATTATAACATATTATATTATGTCTAATAGTAATAAACTGGCTTTAAATATCGCTCAGTCAGTAAAATACATAATAGCACAGTATAAATGGTCGCTTTATTTATTACATGTTTTGATGTTCATGTCAGATTCGTAAGTTCTTCACCTGCATGAGTGAGAATACCGAGAAAGAGAACCGCACAATTCCGAAAACAACTTTTGGCACAGATTCATATCGGCCCGAACTTCGGGCTAACGGTGAGTGCAGCTTTCTGACCGCTTTGCATTCTGCCCACGACGGTTAGACGCGACGTGAATCGCAAAAACGTGATTCACAACCGTTTTATACCTAATTAGGAGATGTTTGTTTGTTATTTTCCATTGATATAATCAATAAAGTTAAACATTTAAACATTTACAAAGTTAATGACACGCCAATATTATTTAATGTACCTGAAATAATGGTATCAAGTAGGCACCGTTAGCTTTCCCTGGTAATATTTTTGTACCTCACTATATTCTCAACTTTGCCAAAAATCATTTAATTGTATAAAGTTATAGATTTTTTTTTGTTCGATCAGCCATTGAAGTATGTTTTCATTTGTTTCCCATGTGTTGCCCATGCATGCACTTATTGCATAATATACGTTTAAACCATGATGCACCTTCGCCTATCCATACTTATGTAGGTTTGAATATATGATTTTTCCCTATTTTGCCTAGTAAAGGTGTTTGCCACCGGAATGACCACTTCGTGGTTCAACACAGGTGGCACCACCTCAGTTATTTCTGCTTAATCATATCTAGGGTTAATTAAAGATGTCCATGAGCAGCAGTGGCCTTGCCATCAGGTGGACTGCAAGCTCGTCTGCTACTTCTATAACGTTAAATTAAAAACAAAACGCCCAAACTTTGACTAGATTTTTTAATACTATTGATTGAAAAAATCTAGTCCACAGACATAATAGAACCTGTCAGATTTGCCGTCCATCAAACCATTTATTCTAGAGCATAAAAACACAATGTCAATTAAAATAGGTGTTAGACAATACAAACTCAACACGCTCAATAAATGTATTGGTTGCCACAGAAAGCCATTGCGACCATCTTTGATTCGCCTACAATGGTACGGTTTGCATAACGCAGCTACAATGGCGCGACGAATCATCGAATGTACTATTGATAAATGAGCATAACGCTTTCTATTCTACTTTATTACTCTACAGCACTATAGATTACTTCCACGTTATGCCTATACAACTATATGTTGTAAATAATTTATGTTAATATAGGTTATTATAAGCGGAAATCAGGTTTCTAAGGTGAGATAGGATTTTTTATTTTCAGCTGAATATGCTTACGATAACAGGAGTTCTATACACATACTAGACCTACACCATACTCTTCATGGTGTAGATGGTGTAGTAAGGTAACGAACCAAATATTATCCAATAATCATAAACGGGACCAACAAATTTACGAACCTATGCTTTGATTAAAGTTTATATTACGTAAGTAGCAAATGAGCATGCATTCCATCTAATGGGAAGAGATAACTTCATATAGAACAGGGGTTCTATATGAAACCGATCACAGATGCGTTGCTACTCCGGAGGACTAAGATGTTCGCCTCATATATAAGTCAGCAACCACACCCATCCATCGAACCGCAAGAACTGCTCCACGCTAGAAATAATCCTCTGCTGCTCATAGGAGTCTTATCTGAGTTAGCCACAAATATGTCATCATCCCTGAGGGTTAAGTTGGATCGCTTTGCATACGTATGTCTCTCTTACCAAACAAGCGAAGAGCAAAAGTTCCCATAGAAGTCAGCCAAGGGATTACCCATTGAATTCCAATCACACTACGACCAATATTACTTAACTAGTAGATTAGTTAAAATCTACACCAGCTATGTGATTCCTAGCATTTTGCCCACGTCTACAGGAAGTGATAAAATTTATAGGTAATTTTTCTAATCTGAATAATATCTATGCCTCCATGCCAGTTTTTAATAGCACAGTTTATACGTAAAAACATGTCATTTAAGTAAAATCTATGCAAAATATACATGAACATAAAACAAATGCGTGTTATCGTCAAATCTATGACATGTTCGACAAGGTTAGATCTCAATCGTACCCCGAACAAATGCGCAACATCAAAACTTCAAGTAGTGATGCAGCTATGCAGTAAACAATGATGTCATATAGCACATTGAGAGCGAAAGCGACCGAACTCTGAATTTCGGCAAATGGAGTTAAATACGTTGCAACTCCGTAACTTAATCTTATCGTCTAACGAATAACCGGTAACCAATAGGGAAGAAAGATCCTCGAGTGGCAACCACGTTTAGGCAAAAGGAGCACTGGTCGGCCCCCGAACAGGTGAACCGATAACCTGAAGAAGAAAGCGGGAAACTATTGGATGCAGAAAGCACAAGACCGGTTGGAGTAACAGTTTAGGGGTGGCCTATGTCCAGCAGTGGACCTCGAAAGATTGATGGATGAATGGAATAATAAGCGTCGATATTGTGTTAGAATAGTCCACGTTAGAATAGAATAAACGCAAAGATTACGTTCATTTAATAACCGTGCGCTTTAACCAACAAGTGCGCTGAAACTCTCAAAAATGTCACAATTTTAAATGACATTAGTTCCCTTTTATTCTCATCGTGCGACGTATTTATTATGCAGGAAGACCCTGAGGTCAATGACTGTTGCCAAAACCGCCCATTCCCTTCATAACGAGTTTGCAAAACCGGTCCTGGTTATTGAACCATACATTTTTCATTATCGAAACGCATTTTTCACCCATTAAAATAATTATGCAAGCATTTCTGGACGAGCAAGAATGTACCGCCGCCCACGACATGTGACATTGATTTAGGTTGCATATGATTAAATGGATTTGCATAAGATGTTAAGCGATAACTCGGAAGATTTCAGTGATACACTATTTTTGCAGAGCTTTGTATGCAAATACGGCAACGGAATGGATGGACAGAATGGCTGGGGCGATGACTTGTAAACAAAACTGCTGGGGATATTTTCATTAAACTTGGAATTTGATGATATTGCAATATAATTTCCTAAAGACTAAATTCCGATGTGTCTCCAAAGTTTGTTATCATACTAACATGCAAACTTGTACCTAACTTAAAAACGAAAAGTTTTCGGCTAATTTAGTTCCTCTTAGTCCTCAGGAGTAGCAACACAACTGTGAATGACTTCAGATATAATATTTTTATTTTATATAAAATTGGTTACATATGAATGTGCATGGACGACAGCAAACACTTACCGTCAGATGGACTGCACACTAATTCAAAACTTAAAAAAAAGTTAATATTAGCGAGACTGATCTAAATTAAATCGCAATTTTATTTTGGGTGAATTACAAATGTCTAGTACAATAATATTATATTTTTATCTATATTTTTATCCATTAGCGGAGATTGCAACAGAGGTGATTGAATCTGTCGTTCACATATAGGTATTCTGTCCTATAACAGCAGTGTTATGCATTGTTTTGTCCTGATCTGATGGGGATGGTAAGGGGCATATACTTATCCGAGGCGTTCCAACTTAATCCTCGGGAGAAACGCTTCTGTGGCTTACCTCAAATAAGACTGATCTTATCTAGGGTTCATTACACATGCTGATGGGCGGCAGTGGCCACTTACCATCAGCTGGACTGCATGCTCGATTGCTATTTCCATGTTATAAAAAAATCCTAACGCGTCTAAAGATTAAAACAATACCGACATTGAACATGAAGATCCGCAGGTTCATTGCCGCAGCGGAAATCGGTCAGCGCGCAATTAACGCGGTGCACGTCGCGGCTTTCCACTGCACGTGCCACAAGACATAAGCTTTTGTTCGTTTTATGTGTATACGCTTTTTATTTTATGCCTCAGATCGGACTCGGGCGTTTGTTCGCCTTATGCGCCCACTCTGATTTTATTTATCAGACAGTTAAGTTTATATTTGATTATTTCTGTTCAGAAACATCCATTACAATATTATCGTATTGAATATTGGTCAAATAAATTGTAAATAGTGTATTAAGGGAAATAATATTTATTGTTTATATTTTTAAATTTTGTTTTGCGTCATTACTAATAAAATAAAATCAAAACTAAACGAAACGTTGGGAAATGCACAGAAAAAACATTACGTAGCTTAAATACCATTTTCGTTATACTATAAAAAGTAACAACATAAATAATATTATACAAACAGCAAGATTAATTGAATGTTTATGAAAATAAATTTAGACTATAACATTTTTATTCGTAAAAATATAACGTTACTTTAAATTGTACTTTTCCTAGTACCTATAAATGGATTTTTCATCAAATAAAGACTAGGTGCTCTCTCAAGATATGGACTATAAAATATTATAAATTCTTAATTAAATTTATTTCGTTTAATTTTATGTGATTTAAAAGAAACAGACAAAAATCCTAAAATATATAAGAAAAAACTGTAATTACCTTATTACTCATTATAAGTCCTCTAAACATTTTGTTTTGAAAATTTATACAAATTGAATGGGAAACTTATGGTGTAAAGGTCTATCCGCGCTCCTCTCGTCACTCGGCCACATTAGCTCACGTCTCTGCTTTATGGAGCAATGTAATCGCCCCCCAATAAGGACGTCACTTTCCCTGTTAATTAGCGTTTGTTCTGGTTCAGAACGAACTTTCGCATTACATTGGTTACCGTTCATATTATTATGTAACCTAACACAGTGACTATATAACTGTCGTGTTTTATAGTGTAATAAATTACTCGTATTCGATTTTTACATACTACTTTAAATACAGTTATAGACAGATAGATAGTTTCGAAGATTTTTTTAAATCACTAAAATTCTTTAAGGATAAAAGTAGACAAAGTTATGGTACCTAAAATAAACCAAACCTTTGTAGATCTTATAATTATAAAAATCGGTATCTGCAAATTAAATAATACTCTGTCAAACATTTTTTTTCGTTTTTGTTGGTTTTACGCGTTTCTTGTCCTCTCAAGTATATATTCAATTGTTTTATATAACATCGAAATCATTGACGTGGTAATAATGCAGATGTTACAAAGGAAGACTTAGAAGCTTTTACATGGCACATTACTAATAAGTTAGCCTACAACATCGCTATCCAGCGTGACGTGTAAAATCGATAACAATCCAGGCATCGTTAGGACACTTCCTTATAACAAACAATCGTTGTCGAAGCGTGTGTCTGCTTATCACTATTTCCCTCTGTTTCCGCGATACGAGTTGATTAGGTATTACTTTCGTCTATACTAGGCGTTTTCAACCAGTGCTTTTTTGTGGTTGAAAATCGGCCCTAAATTAATAAACCCCTGTAAACGTAAACGCTAAACAGTAGGATTTTCTCCTGTGTCGTAGGTGTCATGGACACATGGACACACCCCCGCTCCCAGAACAGAAATCTAAACTCATCATTTACATTTCTATCTGGCCGGGGATCGAACCCGGGACCAACTGCTTGTCAGAGCGGTATGGTGACCGCTCCGCCACGCGGGCCGTCTAACTGTTAGAACTGTTATCAAATATTATGGGATCAAAGTAGAGATCTCATTAGTAACTTACAGACCTGTATTTAATAATAATGAATATTTGACTTTCTGTTTTTTTTTTTTTTTATAAATATATAAAGTCAGAAAAGTGGTAAGATTTTGTATTTCATAGAACTATCGTATGTACTATAGATATCTAAATATTGATATTGACTATCGATAATTATCGATACTGTATGAAACCCTCCAAGAACAAACAGAAGGTTGAAAATGCCTGGTCTATTGTATCCTTAACCTTTTATGCGTGGCTGACTCAGTCATAGAAATAAATAAACCAGCAAAAATAATATAATGATTCACAAACACTTGTTATAATACATACTTGTCTAGCTATCCCAGTACAGTATACTGGGAAAATCCCAGTCCAGTTGGAGTAAAAAAACGATTATCATAAACGGAAACAAAAAAATATATTTGTAGAACGTGTGTGTGTGCAACGATCATTCACAAAACTGATCAAAAAAGTTGAGAATTGAATGACGAGAGATATGAATGACGTGGAGACATTGGCACTGCCTGCACTTAGTCGATTTATTGAAGTATCAAGATTAAGCTTTATTATATTGACAGGATTCGTTTCTATTTTATATAATGACATTTAATAGGTCTTACAATCGGCAATATTTTAACGATTGAGGCATTACAATCATGTTTTTGTGTGCCTCTATGCGTGCCTTGCGATGTCGTAGTAAGTAGTATGTGCGTTTCGGTATTGAAAATCACTACTCCTTCACTTACCGCTGATGTAGAAGGAGACGGCTTAAGAACAAATCCAAAAAGATAGCACGTTCCTGTGTAAAGCCAACCTAGGGTCGCTAACACGAATGCTAGGTGCGATTACAATTGGCATAAACGTCAAAATGGAGACCTATGGCCAGCTTTAGAGAATGCTGACGAATAAATGGTAAACGCATCGTGTATGAATACATTCTAGTCCTTGCAGAGCTCGTTGTTGTTCATATCGTCGGATCTTTGCGTGAGAAATTGAAATAGCGGTACCTGGCACTCTCGCCATCGACAGTTACAAAAATCCTGTCCAAGAGATCTAGGTCACGTACGCTTTAGCTGTAACTGGTCCTTATAAATTAGATCGACTATAAATAATACTCAAATTTGTTATGATCTAACCAATTTAATTTATACTGATCGGTGATAGCCTGATAATTAAAATCGTCCTGTCAATCGAGGGTCCGAAGTTTGAATCCCAGACACTTTGAGAAATTAATTATTACTGATTTACGATGAAGGAAAACATGATGACAGAACCTACGCACCTGCTATAAAAGTTCTCAAAGGAGTGTGAAGTCTACCAATTCGCACTTGGCCAACGCGGTGCACTATGGCCTAACCTTTCTTCTGAGAGGAGACCCTTGCCCAGCTGTGGGATTATAATAGGTTGAAGACATACTGATATTTTATAAATACCACGGAAGATCCACTTGGATTTGTTTAAAATGATTTAAAATTTGTTTATCGATGAATCTTACGCGTGACAAATTGTCCTTTCGGAACTTTAAGTGAATGCATTAACAATGCATATTCTTGCATACATAAATAAAAATTTTGCCGCAAGTAATTTGCATGAAATGCAATGCCTTGAGATCATCGTATATCTTTTTAAATAATTATCATTTTTTCCGTACGATGAGTGATGCGTGAATTATTAATATTTTATTGTTGATAATGAATCCACGGCTTTCTTTGTGATGCGTCCAGACCTTGTGGGGATTTCCTATAGGCTTTCCTTTAACAACTAATTTCTTTGTTCATATGCGTGTAAGTTATTTTATATATTGGTAGACTGTTAGTTTAATGTGATTGGTGGCTGTGTAAGGTTGTAAAACGTTGGGATCATACTAAACAGAATGATGCTACAATGAACACATTATTGTTAGGTGCATCATACTTGTTCAAGGATATTTTTATGATGTATCTTACTTAATAAATTTCATTTTATCATATTTCATTCATTTCATTTAATTACATTTCATAAGTACTCTAATGTAATTTCCTATAAAACGTTGAAATATTTCATACAAGCTTTACTCCGTGATTTCAAAAGCGCTAGAAAACACTACATTCTAATAACTTTTGATAGAAAAGATGGATAATAATGAAATAAAGACTCAATTCTACCCCAAGATACAAACCGTTTACAGTGTTTTTCTTATCAATATTTTAATTAAGCGTTATTTTTAAGCGATTTCAATCACTTAGACGAACAGATTTGACAGAAATTGATATTATTACTTAGTTTAACTGTACTAAACTATTTTTTGGCAATGTATGCGATGTCAAAAACATCGAAAAACTCTGACGTTTCGTGTGTTATAAGATTACGTAATGGAAAATACGCTTTGATAGGTTTAATCTTTTTAAACAACCTGTTTGTCGCAAATACCAACACTTATATAAGTACAACTTTGATCTTACATTAAACTTTCTAGGTCATCGTACTTCAAAGCTTATTAATTGCCACCATGCCGAAGACGCCGTGGGCTCCGGATTCAATCTCCGGCTAGACAAAGCTGAATGATGAATTTAGATTTCTTTTCTGGGTTACCGTGTTAGTATATTCGTTAGTGTGTCTTAATGGTACCCACGTCACAGAAATATCTCAGCGTAAATATTAATATATAGCGTAAATATTCGGTAAATACTTCGAGTATTGTGAATGAATGAGTGTAGAAAGCATTATATATTTATTAATATAAATGTCTGTCCAAACAAATTGCAAATATGTCTCGGAAGTGGTTTTAGATATTAGCAACGAGTCAGTGACCTCTTTATCAAGGTAATTATGTATATTTAAGAGTTATTGATAAAAGGTAAGTATGTTTTCGGTAACCCGTTTACTTTTTTTAGAGATCGTGCGCGAGTCATTAAGTTATCGAATAGTATCTAATGTCAGATTAATAATATATTGATGATTTTAAAGCTACATTTTTTAGGGAAAATACATGGCTCTTAAATTAAAGTAACAAAAACACGGGGTTTTCTAATGGTAAGCAGTCAACTCTGAATAGGATTGGAATTTTACCTGTTGGTTTTTAGGTTGTATCCCATCTGGCCCGGTGGCTTAAAAACTAAACTAAACGTAAAACTAAACGAGCAGTTCATTTAAATATAGACCTAACTTTTAATCACCTCTATACAATTTTAG
>DWNE01007669.1:0-12069 GCA_018249875.1 Cecropterus toxeus | reverse complement strand
ATTGTACTTTATGAAAATAATTTTTTTTTGCATGATCTGAGATTAAAGGTCGTAAGCATTTTTGCGTGATAAAAACTTCTATTATTACAAGGTTTCTATAGCCTATGTATTTAGGAAGCGATAAATAATTAGATTTGGCGACCATTTTTTTTTATCAAATTTCAGAAACACTTTAGAAGTCGCCCTTTTTGAGCAAACCACGACTATTATTAAAGTTGCTTCGGACCAAAAGCTAAGGAAACAAAATATTGTACTTTATTTTAAAGTTAATGTACTTTAATTGCAGAAATCAGGTGGCAACCCTATCCGCAGCGCTAGCGGCTCAAGCCCGCCATAGATACACGTGTGATCGTAGACTCGACTATTATTTATTGACGCGTTTTTGAGTCATCGCTTGATAGGCAACCCCATCCGAGATCGGTTAGTGTGTACCACCTTTTGATATTGTAAACTTATGAACTTTCACTCGCGCGACTGTATACTGAGCGATCGTCGCCGATGTAGCTTTTCACAGTAGATTATTGCGCTAAAGTTTATTGTAAAGATTCACTATGCGAACCCGACGTTGAGATTTATGTAGATTAATTGCATTATATTACATTTTTTGTCGACGAAATCCAATTATTATGCTTCTATAAACTATGTAAATGACTTGTATATTAAAAATTAAATGATATTATTCGTGTTAATTTGTTAGTACACTGAATTTTTGTCAGCATTGAGAGTTTACTGACATTCGTGTGAGCAGATATTGATATTAGAATACGCGTTGAATCACGCCGCACCGGTGATGTTACAATACTATAATGACAAATATACTAGTTGTTAACTTTATTATAATACTGTGTAGTCGAACCCACCTCACGCAAGTCCTGCATGGCTAGGCTAAGACGTATGTAATCAGAATTATTTGCTCAAGCGGCAAGTCGTATCGTAGCCATTGAATCTCATGACATTCTGCACACCGACGTCCTCCTTATCACTTAGACGAGGTGCAAAGTTGTTTGTTGATCATTTTTATAGTAAGAAATTGTGTTATACGGTGTGAAATGTCTCACCTGATAGTGTTTGACATTTATTTATTGAAAATTTTATTTTCGTACGAATTATAATGCCCATCTGCAAATATGGCATTAGACGCTAGCACGTAGCGAGCTTCAGATTTTATGTTTTGGTAACTTGACATTTGCGTGCGTTAGTCCAATCGATGTTATACGACACTTGTAACAAGTACTTAATGTATTTTTATTTTTCCAGTGCAAATGCTATTTTTATATTTAAGCATGACAGATATATTTGTTATTTTACCATACAATTTATCGAAACGAATGCCTGAAAGTATAAATTAAATTGAATTTAATATGAATGAATAAAAAGTTACCAAAGATGTTCGACATAAACATATGATTGACTTTTAATTACAGATTTCCTGGTACTTAACTTATGAATATTGTGTTATTTGTCGTGGAATCGATGTATAACAAAATGTAAATACATGTGGATTCAGTTTAATATTTTTAGGTTTCAATTTATTATAACACAGAGAAGTGTGTAGTTTTAAGATTGTGGCTCGTATATGAATTAATATTGTTTACATTATTAGCAATTCGGGTAGTTGCTCGATGTAGTTATGTGTATAAACGGCATGTTATTTTATCTATTTATAATTTATCCCTTAAGATAAAACTGAATTATTAACAATTATGAGAATGATTTGTTTTAATAGTTATTTATTTTTTATCGTGCTAAGTAGATATTTTATTGAATTAATTGTGTTATATCTTGTATAAAATAATAAAATTTATGTAATTAATTACCTTAACACCCTTTAACATTAAAACTTTTATGAATTCTCCATATTTGCAGATGTACAATGTTTATCAGTTAGTGATGTTCATTAGACTAGTTTGAATAAAATTATTTACGTTGAAAATTCTATTGTAGTTTCATTTAACTTATTAATAATAAGTTTTAATCCGTTAGTGAGTAAAGTCAAGAAGGTCATCGGTATATATGAAACCGCTGCTTTTTTGTAGTCATTCGAATTTGGTCGGATAACCAGCGTTTGTTACTGTTTTGGTTTTTGTTTATATAATTACTGAAAGCGACATATTTCACACTGAATATTTATCTTAAATATTATTAAACTAAAAGCACAAATGTTTGGTTATACCTAAACATCTTAAGTAGAGCCGGTTTCTTGTAGTGTAACGTCAAAGTTTGGACGCCGTTTTTTGACATTAATTTAAATAATTAAAAAACGCATGTATGTGCACTTTTGAATTTTTTTATAGTAATTATACACGCCAAGAAGGACCCAAATACAGTTTTCGGTGACCTAATGTGTTTTCTTATTTGGGCGCTATGATACTTTTTGGATTTATGAATAAAACGCGATTACTTGAAAACTATAAATATTTTTAAGATCTAATTTTGTCACAAATACGCGCAAATTAAGAGCTATTTGTGCTTGTTTATTCCTACAAACGCAAATACAATACCTAGTCTTTGAGATACGCGATTTTGCAAAACGTTACCGCAGCAGAAAACAATATCTCGCAAACATGAAAACAAATTATATTTTTAGCGCACAAACTTCGATCAAATACATATTTGATCGAATCTCATTTTTGATTCGGCGCACATTTACAGCAGATTGAGCACTCATTATAGGTCTCACTCATATCACGCTAGGAGCTACATTCTTGCTGGGGTAACGGACACGATTTAAGAGCTACTGATGATGTTGATCACATGTAGCAGATATAATACTATTGAACCTAATAATAGGTGGCACTGTTGCTGTGATAAAAAAAAATAAACTTCAAAAAAAGGAGGTTCTTTGTTCAACTGTATGTACTTTTCTTGTGGTACAATATCTCCATCTTTTTTTATATTGTATTCGCAAACTAGCATGTAGTCCACCTGATGGTAAGTGGCTACTGCTCATGGACATCTGTAATCAACTTCTAATTAGCTCAATCTTACCTAAATTTTGCCACAGATGTGTGTTTCTGAGATATGCTTAGTTGGATCACCTCGTATAAGTATATATATCTCTCTTACCACATCCTTTAGACCAGAAAAGCAGTATTTTACTGCTTTTATTAGGTAGAAATGTGTGGTAGTGGTGGAGTCGAACCACAAAGAGTACTGCAATAGTTCAACGATAGAATTTGTAAGTACTGGTCCAGACTTCTACAAGAAATAAGGTACAAGCAGATTTATTATTGACAAAGTGTCCCAACTCCCAAGTAATATTTAACATTTATACTTCATAGAAAATTAAAAGAAAAAAATTGAAACCTATAGCCAGCTTTATAATCTAAATCTAGTCATAAGCGACACTGTCAAGCTTTGTATTTTACACCTACACTTTTACCTTTGTACAAAAATTTACATGGACATTCTTTCTTAGGAAGTAGGCAAAACGACCCTTTGGCCATAATCCCCTGACAACTGCCCATAGCAACAATGCTGCCAATACCTTATGTAAATAAAGGTGGGTTGATTAGGGCTGTTTGTAGCTCATCAAATGCAAGAAAAAAAGTTTTGATTTGTAACTATTATTGAATTTGAATGCCCCTATGAACTTACAGATGTGTATCACTTTTGCATATTAGATTTATGCTATAATTAATATGGTGTATAATAGGCATAATATGGTCCTTATCAACCCACCTCCTTTATATAATTATTTCCTTTATGTAAGAGGGGTGAAAATAAAAATATTATTCAAAATTTACACTTATTTATTTTATATCTCGTCCAGTACAACCGTTGTCTTTTCAGACACATACAGACCATCCAAGAATTTTCGGATGTCTTTGTTTTTGACAGTGGTGGACTGTTGAATAAGGGCAGCTGAACTTGAAACATCTTCCAGAGAGTTTCCTTCGATGATGAGCTCGTCCTTTTGTTTCGGTGAGTTGACTACAGTCACACCTGGTGCCATCTTTACCCTTCTGATGTATTTTTCACCAAGGAAATTACGGATTTCAATGACAGAGTTGCCTTCAGTAGTGACACAGTTAATGGGGAAGTGAGCATATACTGCACGCATCTTGTATTGGAAACCCTTAGTGACACCTGAAATTAATTTTCGAAAGTAAAAAGAATATTAATTAAAACTGTAAGAAATGCTAGAAAATGCATTGTTCCACCAGGGAGGTACTATGGTGTAGCTGCGAGGTGAAAGACTGTGGAAGTCACTTTCATTATGGGTAACCATTTTTGCGCAGTAAAAATGCATTGCCTCCAAATAGAACCTATGTTCTATATGAATGTACAAAGGTCCAGATATATAAGGGCAGCAGTAACCACCAACCATCTACATGCTCATTTGCTACTTCAATCATATTTATGAAATTACAGTTGTATTAAACATTGTGCATCAACTACTATTATAATAATTTTTCACCTAATTTTTAGTGTATTTGTGTTTTTTAAGAACTTATTAATTTCTTTATTATCATTTAACATGCCACATCACATTTCTGGCTTCTACCTGACTGTCAGTTTAGGTTGTGTAATTATGGTATAAAACTAAATATTTTTAACTGTGATAAGAAACATCAATATTATTTAAAGCATGCCCCAAATATATGCAATACATTGCATAAATTTCAAAAAACTATATTTGGTCAGCAAAAATGGATAGTTCAAGGAACACTTCCAAATCTCACCAACACCTTCATAACTATCTGAAATCTTGCTAAATAACATTGGATAAGTGTTTTGTACAACTATACAAAATTTTATAATGGTAAACAATTTGATTACTTCTCGTTATCATGTGGATAGTTATAAGGTTGTCTTAGCAGACCAACATTACTGTACCTAAGGCTCTAATCTTATATATCTCTGATTTCATTGCGGTGTGGTTGTAGTTCATATACACTTAAACTGAACTAAATGAACATACATAAAATGCACATTGGTGAAATTTATTCTACAGTTACAAAATAACTAAATAAACACTAAATTGTTCTATAATAAATCGACACAACGCTGTTGTAAATATTACCCTCTTATACTAGCGAACTTTACAAGTGCACCGGGCAAATAGAATTCGAGGGTCTAAGTTTAAAACTAAGTGGAAAACTGCACATTATAAAGCCATAAGCAAAATTGTTTATTTACCTTTAATCATGTTCTCGACATGAGAGCAAACCGTTCGGACAGCGGCAAGTTCTTTCTTTGAACCGAACCATTTCTCCACCTTCAAGAGGCGAGGGTTCATCATGCGAATATCCACCGCCAAATGTTTGAAGTTCCTCTTCAAAATACCTCGGGGTCCTTTAACGGTCACCAGACGGGACTTAACGTGGACCGTCAGCCCGTCCGGGATTTTTACTTTTTGGTTCGCTACGATCTGCTTCATGTTGAGGCCTAAAATTAAAATAAATACACTGACATAACCTATCACCACTTTGACATATTATTTTGAACGGTTTCCAACTTTAAATCACAAAATATGTATTAAGAGCAAAGGGAACAAATTTAAGCCGCTTATTGAAACAATCAAATATGTAATTAAGTTACAAATCACTAGTATGAATTCAGATTAAATTTCCAAAAACATATTCATCGCTTACTTTCAGTGACACAGAGAGCCGAAAAGAACGAGTCGTCAAAAGACGTTCGTACTTGTGTTGCTTGATGAAAAAATGAAAAATAATAATATGATGGTCAATAACCACAATATTACTTAATTATTTTAAATATATAGTTTTTATGCAATTTAGAATAAAATGAATATGTGTTAATTTTATTTATTAGCAATATATTTTTATATTTTTTGGCAGTATGGATGTTTAAATTTATTATCGTTGCGTATCTATCTGTACTATCTGTCAATGTCGAAATTGTAAGAAAGTATTTGTTGTTGTAGTTTTTACCTATTAACGCAATTTATTTCTGTAGTAAATAATTGTAATATTAGTTTTTATACAAATTGCATAAAACAATAATGCTTTTTAGAAAAATACTTCAGTCAGAAATACAATGTCACAGAATTATTATAAGAGGTTTGTTTTATAACCTTTTCAGAACATGATCACAGAATAGTATATTTATTACTTATATAAATAATAAATTATCTATTTTTTAGGAATTGCTGCTTCTAAAGCATCATGGGATATAGTAGCTGGGGTTTGTGTGGAAAGGCTGCCAGTGGTTACACCGCCGTTAAATGAAATGCAAAAGAAGTACAAAGATATGTTGTGGAGTATAGAAATTGAGAAAAGTTTAAAATCAGATCATGAACTTAGATGGGAAAGTGACAGGTGAGTATGTTTAGGTCATAAAACTTTCAAGGTTCAGGGAGGTTACTTTTTAAATGAGCATGATAACTTTCAAGTTGGGTTTCAGGTTGGGTTACTTCAATAATATTCATTTGCAGGTTGCAGGCAGAACTTCTCAAGAAGGAGTTAGTCGATGTTGACATAGATACAGTCAGCAAAGTCACAGCTCAGGATTTTGAGGATGCCGCGTCAGAAGAGCTAGCAAAATTCAAGTTTGCTGATATTATAACCGGTATATATTGAAAATATACCTAATAAGTTTAAATAAATCTTGAAGCATAAGGAACCTGAAGTCAATTACATACCAATGCCGGCAAGTGAACTTGTTGTACCTTAATTAATGTTGAAGAAAAAAAAATGAATTTAATATATATATGTCAGCTATACTAATAAATTAATAATTTAATGGTTTCAGATTACCAGCTTATTAGATTTTACTTTGAACTTCCTTACTTACAAAGTAAGATATTAGTAAACCATCTGATTCAAAGGTTATGAGTCAAAACTATTATTTAAATAGTTATTTCGGTTTCTACTGTAATATGTATTTTTCAAGGTACAACAAGATCACTGTCCAGCTTCAATTTGTATAGCTACCCTTAATATCTTAACGAGGAAGTCTCTAGTAAATAGTCTAACATATTGATATTTTTGGCTCAAGGATTGTGAAATACATTTAGGCTACAAAATAAGTTTTTATGAGTTGCTTGGTTTTTTGTTTGCCTTTATGCCCAAATGTTCCTTGCACCCTTCGAGCCCAGAACTATTTATATATTGCCAACCTGACTAATACTTGACCATAGGATAATTGCTGCATATGTAACATAGCCTATTATTCCTAATTTAGGAATAAAATAGGAAAAAATACTTAAAGGTACTGATGCTAGTGAACTCCTTTTATACAAATAGTGAAGATTTTTTTTTAAATATTTTTACATAAGCTACAAGTTCATGCAAAGTCCACATACAAAAATTCTTAGTGTTATAACAATTTTTTTAGTTTTTTTTTAACTTTATTGATGTGTTCCATAGTCACCATACTGGTCTGATAGCAAACAGATTCCGGTTTGATCTCCGGCTGGACAGATGAATATAGCATTCCGTTTTGGATCTGGATGTTTCTTTATTAAGTAATATTTATGAGTAGACATGGCACCTACGTCACAGGATTTTTTTGAGATCTAAATTTTGTTTCATACAATTTGATACATAACTAGTTTTTAGATGCAGACAAGAAGGGCGACAAAACATCACATGAAAGATGCATGCAGAGGCATTTGGTTCTCACAACAGAGTTGAAGATTGGGAATGAGCTTAAAACCTTGTTGCCACAGGGACTGTGGCAGGAAGGAGAAACGCTGAGACAGGTGATTTTCTTAATAAAATTCATTATGTATATTATATTTTTCTCTATAAATAAAAATGAATTGTTTTTAAGCCAACTACGACAGAAGGTTGTCATGTTTTTTGAGCGTATGTATGTTTGTATGTCCATTTCTTTGACGGATTATAACGTATGGCATATTATTAGAATCGTCTCAGATTGCATAGTCACATAGGTTATATCATTTTAAAAAATGATATAACCTGAAAATATAGGAAAAAGGGGGGCGGGACGAATTTTTTATTTTACTATTAGGACAATATGGGCTTCAAATGAAAGCTAGTAAATAGACAAATGTAAATAATGTAATACTTTTACTTGAGTATTTTGACAAAAACTCATATAAGCGTTAAATAAAATATGTAACATTACGAACAAAAAATTAGTTTTAAGTAGGCAGGTTTTTTCCTTTAACGTTTTTAACAATGTTACTAGTTATTATTTTTATGACAAGTACATGAATTACGTCATCTAGGGCCCATCCATAAATGACGTTACAGAAATTACCCGACTTTTTGACCCTCCTTGTCACTTGTCCTTATCACAGCCTCCGCCCCCCTCTCCTTCCTAGTGTGATGTCGCATTTTGCAATTTTACATGGAAATCAATAACTTAAACAGCACTTTCCTAATTATAAACGAGATTTTAATACACGTATATTACCGACTTTCGTATGATGCGATTATCTCGGTCCTTGGGAGTACCAACGAATCTGTGATCGACTCCTTACAGTACCCCTGTTGTATATGAAGTTACTTACATATGTTCATGGGCGGAAGTAACCCCTTACCATCAGGTGGACTGCATGTTCGTTTGCTACTACAATCTACATATCTAATAAAAAATAAAAAAACTGAAATGTGACGTCATGAAATTATGGGCCCCTCCCCTCCCCCTTGATACACCATGTCAGACTTCATTGAATCCCTCCCTCCCTCGCAATGTGTGACGTAATTCATGGTTGACCCCCTATATTAATCGAAGAAAAATATATCAAATGCCATTACTATAAACATAACATAAACACTTTCTACACTCATAGCCCCACAGTAGGATTTTCTCCTCTGTCGTGGGTGCTATGGGCATGCAAAGACGATTACACAAAAACCCAGACCCAGAACAGAAATCTAAACTCATCATTCACATTTCTGTCTGGCTGGGGATCGTACCCGGGACCCACTGCGTGAAAGACCGGTATGGTGACCGCTCTGCCACGCGGGTCGTCAAATCAACATTGTAATAAAACTCAATGTTTCTTAAATATTGTCTTGGAAAGTATCATGCTTTTGTTTTGTTTTAGAGTGCAGAGAGAATTGTTTCGGAGCAATGTGGTCCTGAGCTAAAAGTACAATTCCTATCAAATGCTCCGAGTGGATTTTACAAATACAAATATCCATCTGAGATTAATGGGAAAGTTGGAGCCAAGGTAAATATTTATATACATGTAAACATGTATACAATATAGTATTGTGCGCTCACCGCTAGATGGCGCCACATGTTACTTAAGCTGTAATGATGTAAGAAAACATCTTCATTATTTAAAACTTTAAATAACGCTTTCTATACTAATAGCACCACTCGATTTTCACCTATATCGTGCCATGAACACACAAACACCCAGACCCCGATCATAATCTAAACTCGTCATTTAGAAGTCCGGCCGGGGATCGAACCCGGAACCCAATGCGTGTCAGACCGGTATGGTGACCGGTCCGCCACGCGGGTCGTCATTTATTTACTTGTAATGCATAAAAAGGCAAGCAAATGGATATGGAGACTATGTGTTGTTAAGATGTTAAGTGTCCACTACCGTCCATATAATCGATGCCAAATATAGCAGGATTCCTGTTATGCTTTCTATATTTGGCTTTGATTGACATATGTGATCGGCTTATGTTCTATTTGGAGCAGGTTCCAGTTGGCTATGAATGACAGTGAACACTTAATAACAACTGAATCTCCTTTGCAAACTGAATGTCCTTTTACTCTTTTTTCCTTGTATTAAAAAAAATGTTTTCCCCATAGTGGGCCGTCCATTTAAATCATTTTTTAATACTTGATGGGGTTTAAGCCCAATTCACTCCCCCACCCAATATAACGTGTATTTTTAGTACCTACAAATAATCTTAATTTTTTTAGAATATCACTTTCGAATACATGTATAATCTAATTTTATACTAGAAAATCAGGATCATGATAAAAATGTCTACACAGAAAGATTACAGGTTCTTTTTGACTGGGATAAAAATAATATTAAAGAATCGTGTATCTTTTCAGTTTAGAAATATCGCGTTTTTCGAAAAAACAAATACTCGCGATACCTTGCTACACAGCCCTCCTTGCATATTTCTAGAATTTTACGATACGATATTTTAATGGACGGCATTCTACATTAATTATTACAACTACAAATTACTTTCAATAACAACATAATTTTTAACCAAGGAATATTTTATTATAGAGGGAATTATATTGCTTTCAGTACGCCATATAATTTACACTCGCCAAATAGTCGATACAAGTGTGTTGTTTACGTAAAAACTGTTATTGAAAGCTCTTACCAAGAATAGTTTACATGCACACATTTCTAACAAGCTATCATTAGAAAAACCATAGAGTAACCAATACCTAGCATTACTTTGAGACAAGTCTCATTAATTACTCTCTTCCGTCTTAGTTTTATATAGGGTTGCTATCACTAAAATTAATTAGGGTTGTAGCATTTTAGGTGTCTTGTATTTTTCATTATCCTGATAAATTAAGTATGTGCAATTAATCGTATATGTCTATTTTCTTTTGTTATTTAGTACCCGTGCTTCGCTTCGTAAATTCGCTACTTTGTTTTCGTACCAATCTTTAGTAACACACATGGTGAAAACCGAAAAACATGACACCAATACAACCCAAAAACTAGAACATCATGCGAGAGAATCTAGAATTATATTGTAAACATAATATGTATCTTCTGTAAAATTCCGGGTTTTTTAATTTATTTTTGTAATAGGTATTACTTTCTCAACATTTCCCTATTAGAATTTTCCAAAAATATTGAAAGTAACATGCAACCCTAGCTTTTATGTACCGTATTTTATGTATCTTTCCAGGTATTCTTCTATTACGCTAATTACAAAAGCGGGACGGCCTCAAATAAATCGAAAATCAATTGGCTCACTAGAAACGAACTCACGGAAATTCTACCGGAGCGATACAATAAATCTGTGCAAGATTTTCTAATACAAGAAACCTATTGATAGGGAATATGCATTTTTTTCATTTTCACATCGATTTAGCGTAAGTAAGTTAATAAATTCAGCTGGAAGTATTTAAATATAAAAAATACATATTTGAACGCCCAATTTTTCGCGAATTTTGGACTACCTACTTCACAGGGCACGTTACGTATATCCAAAGGCTGTTGTATCGATAAATCGCGTCATATTTGCATGGATGGCTATGAAAGTAGTAGGTTAGTATTTTGAATACCGTGTTTACATTGTTGTAAGTTTTAGTGTCTTTATTTTAGTATGTTATATTGTGAACAGTATGAAATGGGCTGAAGTAAGTTTTATAATATGTGGACAAAATGACGGAAAATAACTCAAATTTTTCATTAAAAGAACTATAGCTACTTCATCATTCATGTCTATCTTCCGCGGATTGTTTGAGGATAAAAATATTTATTTCTCCCTCAAATACGATTAGCGTAGAACGAATATTGATGCTGAAATCTAATAAATTTCATGTTAATAATGTGCCCTGTGACGTTATGTTTCGATACGACAAATTGTATTTTAGGATTCCGCGCAGAATACACTTTTTGATAAAAGTTTCTTATAATAATTAAATTACAGTACCTACTTGAACGTGGCTGAACGTGGCGCAACGTGGATAAAAAACTAAATTTCAATCACTTGCGTATTCCCTATTACCGTAATAGATATAAGAATTATAATAGATCAAGTAGTTATGAATAAATTATAAAACAAACCTTGTTTTTTTTTAAGATTTCAATATATCATCCATTGTAAGTCTAATAATCTTTCTTTTATCTGAATGCGTATTAAAAAGAGTTCTTATGAAAATGGAGAAACAAGTACTTACTACAAATTTTTTTGATATGAATCAAAAATTATTCAGTGAAATCATATTGTAAGGCTCTGAAACTTCTGAAAGTAGTCACACAAAAAATATATGATAAAGTACCAAAACTATATTTTTCGCCGCGTGAAAAAGTTATATAATTTTAATTCTACTTGTTTTTCTCGTTACATTTAATATATTATGCAGTCGGATTTTAAGTTTTGTAATAAATTATTTAATTTATATTGTTATAGTAGCAACAAGCAGTCCCTCTGATGGACACTGGCCACTTGGTCATCG
>DWNE01007668.1:0-12070 GCA_018249875.1 Cecropterus toxeus | reverse complement strand
ATATTAAAGTATCAATCGAGCATATAGTCCACCTCGTGATACAATTTTGCTGTTTATATTATTAAAATGATATATACTAGTCCATGAAAATATTTCTATTCTTGAACAATAAACAATTCTTCACTTAGTAAGTCAGTGGCTCTTTCAGTAGAAATATTTCGTATGTTATGTGGAACAAATCAGACTTTTAACGCCTGTAATTCCAGTATATTAAGAAATGAGATTAAATTAATAGATTGTATATTCAGAAATTGTATTTTTATAACATTGAAGTAGCAAACGAGCATGCAGTCCATCCTCATGGTAAGTGGTTACTGACGACCATGGACACCTGTAATCAACTTCACATAGAAAAGCAATCCATCTGAAGTTAATCATACATGCATTGTTACTCCCGAATACTAAGATGGTCGCCTTATAATGAAGTTCACGCTAGAAATAGTTATGGCAGTGGTACCTCTGTGGTTGAACTACACTGTTTCTACCACCTGGTTAAATAAATATTGAAGTTATTTAGTGTTATCCTATTATATGTTAAATGTTAATATAGTTAAAATGATTTATCTTTGTGACTTTTAATTATAATTCAATGAATACAAGTTCATAATTTTAGTTTCGGGGAATTGTATAGCATTTCAAATGTTTATTTTCTTGCCTAAAAATATATATATTTTGTTCTGTATTCTGAAAATATTTATTTCTTTTTGATATGTTCCTACTTCAAATGATGTAGAAAAGATAAATAAAAGTCAAATGCCACACATAGTGTATCTAATAATTTATTTAATTACACAAAACTCTTACTTAGAAACAGTCATTCTACACCGTTACATGTTTACAAATTACAATGATGGTAAACTTATGTATTAGTGTTATGTTTAAGACGAAATAATTAGTAAAAAACAGATACAAAGATTAGGCCTTGCCTAGAGAGTAGTTATGTAGAGAAACATTGAGTATAAGGGTGCCTTTCCACCATTTGTAGGAGGTAGCTAAGCTATAGTTGTTTATGAACCATCAATAAGATTGCTTTATTTTCATAGCTCTTTATCACATTGAAGTAACAAACGAGCATGCGATCTGATGGTAAGTACCCACTGCAGTTTATGGGCACTTGTAAGCAACCTCTGGAACAAGGGTTCTATCTGAAATCGACACATGCGTTGCTACTTCCGAAGACTGAGATGTTCGCCTCATAACGTATGAAAGGTAAGTTTTGTTTTTATTTATATAACTGTTTGGAGCTATGAAATCCAGCGAAGTAGTAAACGGTGTAGCTATTGCATTTTTATATCACATTTGACTCGCTTAGCTTAGATACCTCGCACATATTTAGTGGAAAGCTACCCTAAAGCAAGAGCGTAGCGTCTCTCATGGAGTAACAAAGCGTAGCACGACGTAGCACGTAGCTCGTAGAGGTTTACGTAGAACATAAAATATGCGTGCGAATAGAGTCGCGTAGTATAACTAGTACCGGTTTAAAAAAAGGTTTTTATGATTTATTTTTATACGTTCATTATATGAATCGGCTATGTATTGCACGGTTTTTATGTGCATGTGAATTTAGTACCTGTTTATTGTAGACGGTACGTGGGTGCACTACCAATACGTGGTAAGAAAGTATCAAAGTAGAATAATAAAAAAAACTTCTCCAACAACACCGAATAAATTCTTGTAAATGTGATTACTTATACAGAAAAATATTGATTGCATTTTTATATATTGCGTCTGGAATTAAGATTGTACTCAATTGGTTACTTCATCTAGAAATTACATACACAACGTTACATTGTATTTGATTGTTTCTGTAGAATTACATCGTAACGTGGGCTAGTAATTCAAGTTAAGAAATTATATGTTTTTCTGAGGGAATCGTTATATTTTTCATTTTTTACATTATTTCATTTGTGACATAAAAATACATTTTTGTTACAGTTAATATTTTATTTATCTCTCATAAGCCATAAGATATTTCAACTTATTACGCTTTAGCTCCTTCAATGCTCTATGCTTTTTCCCACATACAAATGAAGCAGGTAAACTCCAATAACTAAAATCTAATTTATTGATTTGATAAAATCATTTACATTTATTGTATTAGACGTCTAATTGATTACTTCTTCCATTTCCGGTAACGACAAAAATTAAAAAAAAAATTAAGTTACAAAAAATAAAAAATATATATAATTTCCAGCCTTAAATGTAAAACGATATAATAGAAACAGTATTTTATAACACTTTTTATAATTGACAATGATTAACTACGAATGGAACAGTTGAAACGATTCACATGATGATAAGACTTTATACTACATCTACGATACCTGAAATTCTTTAAGTCTTAATTTGTAGAGATCAATATATTCTTTAAAGTTACCAATGAAAAATAATGGTATATTGCTGTCTCATTTTATCATGATAGATTAGAAAGAGATGCAAACCATTGTTCTTCTGGACGCATTATTAAAAAGATAATCAATCTGGAATATAATGTTGACGATAAAATAAGACGTTGAAAAGTATATTGCGGGATGTTTGTAAAATAAAATATATTAGAATTTGTCACTTGGCAATATTTTAACTTATTCGACATTGCATTACATTAGATTGGAATGTAAAATAGATATTTAAAATACTATGAAATTTCAACACTTTTGGAAATCCGATAACCAAATAGATCCAACAATATTTGCCGCACTACTTGAAGTTAAATAAATAAGGAGGAAAGTATTATATTTTCTGTCATATATTTTCTAACAAATATAAGTAACATATTACATCATTTAAATCTGTCATATATAAACGTATGTACATAACTGAAGAGAAGTAAAAAGGACAACATTTTAGTTTTCGATAAATGGCCTTCAAGTGTTTTGAAAATGATAGCATACATGGTTTTTACATAGTTTGTTAAGAGAGAAAAGAAATAGTTTCCGATAAATGGTCTTCAAGTGTTTTGAAAATGAAAGGAAACATCGTTTTTCACATAGTTAAGAGAGAAAATAAACTTACAGCATCGTATACATTATTCTATTATTTTTTATAACGTTGATAATATTTCGTTTCATAATTAAAAACTTTAATATAAACAATTTTATCATAAGAGTATTTCTCCGACTTGCTGAAACATGACTTCAACAGCGTTATTTCCTTAATGAAGTCAATATAATTGCAGTTGGTAAGTAAGATTTTCCACAATTAGTTTTGTCAAGAAATGATTCTTCTTCGATTTTAAGTGATTATCCACCTCCACTCACCATCGCCTAAGCATAGTTCGAACCACTTGTTTAGCCAAATACCTACCTCAAGTCGTGCATAGTTGCTTTCCATCCATCCAGCCTTTTATAAATACTAAGGAAACATAGATAAAAGAGCTTTGAAAAGCTTTATTATCCGTCAAATCTTATTATACATTCTGAAGACAGTAAGAAAATGAAGCCACTGAAGTCAATTGCACATACAAGTCGGTGAAAGTCCCATATCTTACTTCATACAGACTAAACTTAAATATCTATAACATAGTTATCGTTCCAATCTGAGTGTCGCTGAAGTCTATCCAGTCACCGGTTTGGAAATATACATGTAGTGTGTCGTATGTGATAATTTACAGGGTCTCGATAAAGTAGCCATCGTCGTTATTTTGCTGTGATCGCCTGTAGTTCTCCATCTGTAACAAGGATAAGAAATTTTTTATCCGACTCCTTCAGAAGTATGTGTATGTATGTATTTATATATGTGTGTATGTATGTTTGTATTTATGTTTCTTTGTATGTATGTCAATTTCTTTAGCACGCGCTACAATCCAAACGGCTTGATGGATTGTGACGTCTGTATAATCTAAGATCCAAACGAATATGCAGTTCAACTGATATAAATGGTCACTGCCGTCCATAGACATTGGTAACTAAAAGAACAGAGGTTCTTAAGTTAATCACATGCGTGGAACGTACTCCTGGAAACTAAGATGTTAGTCTCATTTGTAAGTGAGCCGGAAACTTTGAGAAATGGTGCTTACCCAATGTTTGACTATGTTCCGCAGCTTCATCTTCACCACATCCCTGGGACCTGGGTTATCCTCACGCTCGAAGACTCCTGGATAAAAGAGAAAGAATAAATTTCTGTATTCCGTATTTTCTCTTAAAGAAAACAAGAGTTATTACATAATATCATCAATAGACTGAAGCTCGATAGGAAGATAAATTATAAAGAAAGAAAGAAAGAAAAAAGATTAAATGCACTTTTGAAAGATTACAGTTTGTTCACTGATTGGCATATAGTAAAAGTGTAATACGTCAATAGGTACACGAATAAACAGCAGCAAATTAAGATAAAATACATTATGTTGTCATGCTATCTGTAAATCGTGGTTAAAATCCTTGACAGAAAGACATCTGAGCATCATGAACATAAGCACTATTATTTAAAAATAATAATAATATAGTGACTTCCCGGATCTCATCAAAAGATGGTGCCACTGTATTCTGAATTACGCTTCAAAACTTTTTTCAACATATTGCATAAATAGAAGCTCCAAAAATAGCATCACGAAATTTCTCCTCAGACAATCATCTAGTCTGGATTGAGATATTCCTTTACCAATGAAACATGATATTCATGACATTTTGCTTCAACCTTTTGGATGTAACAAACAAACAATAATACTATCAGCACAAAATTACAATTGCTGATTACCTCCATCCCTGATGGGAATGATGTCATCTCCAGGAGCCAGGATCCTGTAGCTGGAGTGCGGGTACACGGGGTGCGGTGGTGTCTCCTCCTGGCCGAGCTGGCGTTCGATCAGATCCGAATTGGAGGGCTAAAAATGTTGATAGTATAATTTTGTGGTATAACCCCTTTGGTATTCAGATCCGGGGACAAAACGCCATACATATTTCATCCTTATGGCAATGACAAGGAAGGTGGCAAAGCAGTCACCTACCGGTCTGACACGCAGTGGGTCCCGAATTCGATTCCCGGCCAGACAGAAATGTGAATGCTGAGTTTAGATTTCTGGGTGTTTGTGTAAGTATTCGTCTTTGTTAGTCCATGGCATCCACGACACAGGAGGAAATCCTACTGTGGGGCTATGAGTGTACAGTGTAGAGAGCCTTTATAAGCGCTGGTGTGTTCTAAATTGAACGGTGAAGGTGGTGAATGTAGAAGGGAAGACATCTATAGCCATTTAAACTTAGTTATTAGGGGTAGCAACGCATTTGTGCCCACATCAAGTAAGAGTCTAACCCAATCGGGAATTTATTAAAGATCGCCATTAACGGCAATGACCACAAACCATCAAGTTTACCACTAGCTCTTTGATTACTTTTCTTTCATAAAAAACTTAAGGTTTACATAAAAGTTGATTTTGAAAAAGTAATCCATATATAAGTATAAAGCCTGTGGCGATTCAAGAGAAAATGGATAAAACTTTTTGAAGAAAATATAATACTTCTTTGAAGTAAATTTCATAGACGAATCTTACCGAATACGGCTTTAACATTATATAAATAATTTATTCGTATTATCAAGCGTGGTTAGTTACAAAGTCTTACTGTTATCAAAATTTCAAAATGTGTGAAGGTCGTGCACATTAGGTAAAACTCAAGTTCACTGTTTGAACGGGTTTACAAACTCGGTGCTTAGTTAACCAGTTTATCGATATACACGAGAGAAACTCAAGTTCCGTTGTTTCTTACGCCCGTGTTTATAGGATCAGAGTATTCGAGCCTCGGGCGAAATGAGGTAAGGTCCATTTTGAACCGATAAATATTGGGAGGATATGCTTGTCTTTTAACCAAATTTTCGCAAAAACAATACAGCTTTCGAAGGTTTTTTGTAACCGGTGTACTTTGTTTGACATTGGCGTATTAAGTATCTATACTATATATGTATGTTGAAAGGAAAATTATATAAATGAGTAAAACGTGCAGAACATAAACGTCCCAAACTAGAACTATGATACGTAGACATTTAATTCATTTTATGATATAATCACTCACAGAGGAAGGATTTTACATAAACTACTAAGAGGATTAATTACTTATTTTTTTATATTTACCTTAAGGGGTAATATTGGGATTAAATGTTTGTAGTATATTTACTATAGTCTAAACGTTAAAAGCCGTGGCAATACATTGTTTGTAATAAACACACAATAATCGTCGTAAAATTAATACCAATTAAATAATTATAACGAAACCTTCCTTATTGCTTGCTATAATTGTAGTCCTATAATTTATTGTGCCGTAAAGAACTAATAATTATGCCTGTTTTAAATGAGAAAAATGAATAATATCCAATTAAATCATTTTAAACACCTCAAAAGTGAATGTAAAATTTGACCTATAACGAAAAAAAAATTCACAATAAAAGCAACACTTTTGAAAAATTCCTCTTTGCAAAAGGTCAGGTCATCAAATACAATAGTTAAATGGACTTCTTTCGAGTTTTTCACTGAAAAATTCTTTGTGCCTTGACACCCTATGGGCATAGCAAATGCACCATAAAGACTAACGCATATGAGAATTATTTTTACAAACTGCAACCCAGCTAATCTAAGTAATTCCTGAATTTCCTAATATCGGTACAAAAGCCAGCTTTATAGTCATTGCAGAATTTATTGCCAGAATAAGTAAAGTTGCATAAATCTACAAATCCAATTTGAAACTCCACATATGCCTTGATACACTTAACTTTAAATAAATGTTAACACGTTTCACTAAACAAAACATTAATTGATCCCTAAATTGACCCCAAAATTGGAAATCTACATATTGAAAATCTACGGTTATTATACAAAAAGAAAATTAGATCTAATTACCATAAATAAAAGTGAACAAGACGCTTACGTAAAGATCTTGATAGTCAAAGATTTGTTACAGATAGGTTATATGGTTTAATCTTTTGGATTAAATTCCAATGGACATGTAAAAACTTCGCGTAGTGTACGCAAAGGCTTATGGGCAAGAAAGGAAAACAAAAGTCTCGAAAAAACAATCGTCGAGGCGCTTCCTACTTCAAGGTGCTTTCTGAATGAAAATGCATCTCCAGTTTCAAAAAGTAACAGTTTCAAATTGATATATTTTTACACCTCGATAAAGGTAACAAGCTGTTACTTTACATTCACTTCGATACTTAGACAGACGTAATGCCCATACGATGAACATAATACAAGCCGTGCTACACTGGGGATAATAAGTGAAGAAAAAATATTTTTTGCAAACTTATAAATATATAAAGAAAGTTTTTAAGAGCAACCTTTTTGGTAGTTAGTACATTTGTTTTTCGTTTTCTTAAAATATTTCTTTAATTATATCTATTTAAGACAAATTCATAAGGTCCTTAAGAAATAAAAGGTTCGCAATCTTGGAGCGTCAGCTAGATTGAATAAAGTCAGTAAGCTAATCATAATCATAAATTATAATCTAAAGTAAAATAGTTTAGTTTAATTGGTTTAAAATTTCATTTGGCCCTCACATGCGAATAACAAGGCAAATTAAATAGCTGAAATCTTAAACTTAAAGCTCTCAAATGTAAACTCAACTAAAATCAATTGGCACGAATGGCATTAATACATATGCCATGATTTCGAGCTAATTCTGACTTAAGTACTATTTTTTTTATAAGAATGAAGTAACAAACGAGCATGCAGCCCACATGATGGTAAGTGGTTACTGCCACCCATTGACACCTGTGAGCAACTTCATATAGAACAGGAGTTCTATCTAAAGTCGATCATAGATGCGTTGCCACTCCCGAGGATTAAGATTGTCGCCTCATATATAAGTGAGCCGAAACGCACGAACTGCTTCACACTTGAAATAAGTGTGGAGATGGTACTTCCCCGGTCAAACTACATTGGTTCTACCACCTGGAAAACTAAGACTATAAGTTAGAATATTGCCTTACTTCCTCTAGCGGTGCGTCTCCAGATCTCTTCCCATGGCCGCCGTAGCACGAATGTCCAAACGCGGAACAACCACCTGCAATAAAAAGCAGAAGATTAACTTCCAATCTAGTTGTGTTCCTTTTTGAAGTGACATCTAAAGGCGCAGGTAAATCTGATTCTTGGCGTGGCGAGGCTTGCCGTGGCGACGGGTTCACCACACCATACACAGGCACACCGTACGCAGTACTATATATGTATAGACTGTATATATACCATAAGTATACAAATTTGAAATTTATATTGATTTTTTGTATTTAGTGAAAACTAATATTTATTAAATAAATAGTCATCATTTTCTTGTAAAAAAATCGTCATATTATTTTTATTTATTATGATTTGTATTTATTTCCTGTCACTATCTTGTCTTTTATGCATATTACTTGTACGAACACGATGTTACACATCTGTCAGACATACAATCACGGCAATTTTCTTTTTGGAGTAGAATACGAGCATGCAATACACCTTCTGGTAAATGGTGACTGCATGAAATGAAATTACATAGCCTATGTTACTCTGGAAACTGAGACGATTCTAATAATATATCATACTTCACAATCACAATGGACATACATACATACAGTCGAAAAACATTACCTTCTTTCTGACGAAGTCGGATAAACAACAATCAATGATTCCTGCCACTTTTATTACCTTATGTTTCAAAACATTTTATTGAATGCATTCATCATTCATGCTTTTGTCCCAGAATATTTGGAAAAGGTACAAAAATTTGCTTATGGTAATTTGGATAAAATACAGATGGAAATGAGAGGAGTACTCACGTTCGCGCATAAATATTAATAAAATTCATACGAGCTTGTACACACAATAATTATTTCGTAATTTAATTGAAACGACTCATTTATTTACGATTTTTATGCAATTATTTGAAAATCGGGGCGAGAGGGATTTATGAATTTATTTGCATTTCCCTTTTTGGACTGAAACTTGTTTTTAAATCGTGATGATTTGAAACTCGATGAAACGAAAATGCGTCACTTAAACGCTTATACATATATATAGAATGAAATCGGCAAGGGAATTACATAGAATACATTACACATTATTTTATATTCTCGGTCAAATTATTGTGTATTATAATTTATTTTTTTAGTTTTTTTTTTTATGAATATTAAGTAGCAAACGAGAAAGGAGCCGACCTGATGGTAAGTGGTTACTGCCGCCCATATATACATTTGTAAGCAACTTCATTTAGAACAGGGGTTCTATATGAAGTCTATCGCAGATGCGTTGCCACTCCCGAGGACTGAGATGGTCGCCTCATAAAAAAGTGAGCCGGCAACCAATCCCTTCAACTGAAACGCAAGAACTGCTTTACGCTAGAAAAAGATGTGGCGGTGGTACTTCCCCGGTCGAACTACATTGGTTCTACTACTTTACAAAATATTATTATATATTATTATATTACTATTATCTTTTACCCCTTAATTAATCCATTCCCAAAGTCACAATACCAAGAACAGGCATCACTTGTAACTCCACACGTCATTTCGGCGAAAAGAAAACAAAATGGCATTGTGTTAAGCTACAAATTGCCCTGACCTATATCTCTTCCTTTATTTCATTCAGTAAAGTTGTGAATTGCCTAGACATGACGAGTCATGTAATGTTAGTTATTAAAATTGTCGATGATAATGCTGGAAAGTTACTTGAAAATCATGTTAGGTTTTATTATGATTAAATTTCGTTAAGCGCGCACTTTATGTGCTTATAATCTACAATGTCATTTGGTGTTATTTTATAATTTTCACCCGATTGGTATTTTTATGTGAAGCATGTATAGACGCAAGTAAATCTGATAGTTGACGTGGCGATGCTTGCATTTATTTATTTTAGCGCCATCTGTTACACATTGTTGAAACTATTAAGTATCGAGAAAACTAAGCGAGCGGTGTTAGTTCGACTTATTGGAGGGTACTGTTCGTAGAACGCGTTATTTTCATTATCGTATATATTTAGTTTCTGTCGCAATTATGTCTTTTATGCATATGATAACTGTGTTATATGAACTTGCTTACTGATATCCATGGGCAGCATTAACCACTTACCATCAGGAGGACTCAGTGGCGTAACGTGGGCTTACGCCACCCGGGGCGGATTTTGAACTCGCCACTCATTTACAAATTTTAGTCGGCGAAATGAAAAAACGATAATATCTAACCAAAAAAAAACGACTATATCAAACTTGAGGACCAAAAATAACGACGAACTTGACGACCAAATAAAACAAGGTTGCCATTGCTTTTTTGCCGCCCCTCAAAATATGCCGTCCGGGGCGCTGTCCCCCCCCCCCACGCTACGCCACTTGGTAGACTGCATGCTCGTTTGCTACTTCCGTCTGAGAAACAAAAAAAAATAACCGGAGATCGAACCCAGACCCCAGTCGTGTCAAATACGTGACGTATATACTTATACACGCCTCACGCGAACCGCACTAAAAAGACAAAGTCCGTGAATAACAATCGGATGCCACTGATTGGTGGCCTCGGCGGTCGATACCTGGCTGTAACCAAATTACTGGAAACGTTAGCATTTCAACTTGGACCTTTTTGAAGGAAAACTGAATAATCGAGTGAGTTCATGACGTGTATGCGACGCGATATTTTTACCAATAGCCGAATGGTTGAATTGAAATGTTCTTTGCTTTCGAAAGGAAATATATTTCAGCGTTGTTGGACAGCTAAACACAGATTTCTTCTCAGCGAAAGAATAATGTTCTTAACGTTCCTAAATATTGGGATGTCATGTTCATAAATATATAAACGTACACGAGCCTAAACCTAAACGAAATAAAAAATCATTATTTACATCTCAATCTATCCAAGGTTCAAATCTAAAGTACGTACCAAATCTGATGACTACGAGTCTATAATATCATCCTTCATATTGCTCATTTCAGATTCTTTTAAACATTGTACAGAGTAAGATTAGTAAATATAAAAACAAAGGTTTATTTAATACACATATTTAAATCAAATGTACTTATCCAGGTAAATCGATGAGACCTAAACACGAGTTATATTATTTAATTGAGACGTTAACCAACAAATAAATGAAAAAATCTTTTGACATTTGCTTAAACTGCTAACTGTAAGGTTCGTTATTGTCCCCACGCGGTCAGTTTGCATAAAGGTGCCTTTCAACCAGAGATGTGAGAGGTCAAGCAGCAATAATAATATGAGGTACCTTTTATTTTAATGGGTAATCCTCATGAATCCGTGATAACCTAATGGTTGAAACTCGACCCCTCAATCGAGGATCCGAGGTTCGAATCCCAGGCACGCACCACTGATTTTTTTAAAATTGTGTGCGTATTAGAATTTAATTATCACTGATTTATGGTGAAGGAAAACATTGTGAGGAAACCTGCACACCTGATTTCTCTCTAAAAAAAGTTCTCAAAGGTGCGTGAAGTCTACCAATTCGCACTATGCCAGAGCGGTGGACTATGGCCTAAAACTCTCTCATTCTGAGAGAAGACCCTTGCCCAGCAGTGGGACAATAAGGAGTCGACGATGAATCCTCATGCAGCAGCTGTGTTAGTATGAGGTACCTAGTATGATTCAACCGGTATTACCGCAATCATAATGCAAAGCACATTCTTACGTTTCGGTGGAGGACATCCCTCCACCGAAACGTAAGGTTGCCGGCTCACTTTTAAGTGAGACACTCATCTCAGACCTTGGTAGTGGCAACTCATCTATAGTTGGCTTTAAGTGCGGGAGACATACTTATCCGACGGATTCCTACAATCCACAGTGGCAGCAACGCATCTGTGGTCAACCTTAAGTAGAATTGATCTTATCTGGGGCTGATGACAAACGTCCACAGGCGGTAGCCATTTACAATCAGACTATGTAGACTTCATTCTTATTAAAAAACTACAGTAATGTATGTAAAATTCAGCAATATAATTGCTTCATTTTCATTACTAAGCCAGATAGTAGAACCAGTGTGTAAATCAACGCATCTGTGATCGACTTCTGATAGAACCGCTATTCTATCCAAAGTGACTCACAGATGTCCGTGGGCTGTTGCCACGTACTATCAAACGGACTACATTCCTTTTGATACTTCAATCTTATAAAAAATGAAGCT
>DWNE01007667.1:0-12070 GCA_018249875.1 Cecropterus toxeus | reverse complement strand
AACAAAAGAGAAATTCGTCTTGGGGGGGGGGTCGTGGGAAAGGGGGGGGGGGGGGGGGCGGGGGCGGGGGGGGGGGGGGGGGGAGGTGGGGGGGGGGGGGGGGGGTGAGCCGAGGCCTATGTCCGAGGGCGGCAAATTCAAACCTTGCAAACGAATGCGCTACTCATCATTAGTTTAACTTTGATCATTAGCACGCCTAGTCAGTCAGTCAGTCAGTCAGGAAATCTTGACACGTGTACGATTTTAAATGATTACCAATTATTAGACATCTGATTGCTGAAATGATTAAGATGGTATAAATAAATTCAAGTGGGCAGGGGCGGCATTTTTAAGTTTTTGCCCCGCCTAAAAATAATTGAAGATCTGATGCTGACTGTGCTTCACCTGTTCCTGCTTAATACCACAGTGTTAATGTGTTCTGGTTTCAAGGGCTATTGAAAACGTTCTAATATAGTTCGTTGGAGTAGCAACGCATGTAAGGCTTTCATATTATCAGGGGTTGATTACAGATGTCAATGGGCGGCAATTTCCACTCACCATAAAGTAGAATGCATATATGTTAGCTACTTATAAAAAGCGGTTCACTTTTATATGAGGCGACCGTCTAAGTCCTCGAGAGTAGCAACGCATCTGTGGTCGACTTCAGATAGAACCTCTGTTTTATATGAAGTTGCTTACAAATGTCCATGGGCACCAGTAACCACTGAACAACTCACTTAAGCTCTGTTCTGTTCATCGCTGATCTGTCGTCCCCGACTTAATTAATTTTATGTTACGCAAACTACTATTTTCAAATTAAATCTTAACGGATTTGTTTGTTAATCCTCAAAACAATTAAAAGCGGTTTCAAATTTATAGCGGCTCGGTCAAAATCAACTTATTTTGTTTAGTAATTTAGAGATTTTTAAAAGTCTTTGTGAGCTCAGTTTTTCACAAAGATCTTGACCAGTCTTAGTGATGATGCTCCAACAGTGTCCGATAATAACGTATATATACTCGTACAAAACGATCAGAAGAAAACTTCAATAGCGTGATCTAGAATTAAACACTATTCTAGGTGCGACAAATCGCCAAGATTTTCTAGAGAAATCTTCCATAACTTTGGCGAATAACAATCACTGAGCGCTATTCATAGCCTAAACAAAATAAACAAAGACACTTTTCGACCCTAACAATAGTCGGATGGAATGCCTTTTGTAACCCAAACATCAAAATAGAGCACGGCCAACAAAGTAATTGTAATAAGTTGACCCTTTCACGACATTCTGAAATTAAGGCGTTATATGTTATAATATATTTGCGACACGTAACGAGGTATTGTTGTGTGACGTATATTTGGTTAGGACGGACCTTTATTCGGAGATTAGAGTGGAGGTAATTAATGCGAAGGATGGACCGCATAATACCGAGCCTAACTTTCCTGTTATGTAGGCTGAAATATTTGCAAGGACGTAAAACGCGATTCATACGCGATTAAGCTAGGGTCGAAGTGTAAAAAAATCGCTTGTACGGCTGTAACATGCGACTCGGATAAGTCCCAAGCTTCGCTTATCTCCAACATTCGTAACGAAGCAGCGTAGTGGAATAAGCCAAGACTTCCATTTGATGGTTCCACCAGACATGAAAGAGGATTTCATACAAATTATCACTTTTTACCCGACTTGCAGAAACGTTGCTAGCGCTAAGAATTTAGGAAGAAATTTCTTGCAGAAGAATAACGTCCTTTAAAGGTCAAATACAAATACAATGCTCAAATAAGGGCATTTCTATCAGAATGGTCTAGCGATAAAATGTATACGTCCTAACTATTATTGGAAACAGTATGAAACATAAATTACATTATGTTAAGTTTATGAGTACTTAACAAAGATGTTATTATATCTTTTTTATATTTTTCTATAACATTTGACGTCGCAGAATTTAACGTATTCATCAGTTATAGATAAAAATGAGTTTATTACATAAGGCGTCAGCTCGGGTAATGTAGCGTAAACGACTCGATATTTCAATAATATTTTACGAAGCAACCTAATGTTCGTAGGAAAGCCCGCGATAATTCGCGTGAACATAACTCTTTTATACGCTCTACGAAGCCGTGAATTGGTTTATTTCTGGAAATAAATCTTTACGGAGCACACTCTTCGAGTCACTTCATAAATCTGCTCAAATCGTCGCCTCTAGTTCCCAAGCTTTGTTACCAATTATCCAAATTATGTAACTTCGCGAAGTTAATTTTGTACTACATTTACATATATATTACTATCCTGGAAGTTTGTGGTATATTTGAATAATTGTTTTGCTTTTGATTATTGTTTCTATTCGAAACACATTAACGATTTTCATCCGTATTTTTCGATATTTAATCGATATCATGTTTTAATGAAAAATTGATTAAACTATGCTCGAGATTGATTACGAATAATGATAATTGTCAAATGGCAGTAACATTTTATTTTATTTATATATTGCTAGCACAAGAAACAGATTTTATAATAATAGCAAAATACTGATGTCTGCTACATTGTCACTACGCGCAGTTTATTTAACTTACAGCTCACGAAACTATTGTGTACCTATGTTGATTATACTAAGTCTCATAAAGGTTCGAAGCATTTCCGTATAATATTTCGCAGGGTATATTATGGTATACTTTGGAACGTTTCCACTCAATGTTCAGGAGAAGCAACATAATTAACAACGTAACAAATATCATCTGAACTTAACTGTTAATATTTTATGTTTATATCAATTTATTTTCATCATATCAGATGCGTCACCGCGATCGATCACAGACGCGTTGGTAGGTACTCCTGAGGATTAAGGTGGTCGCCTCATATGTGAGTGAGCCGGCAACCACACCCTTCCACCGAACAGCACGAACTGCTTCACGCTAGAAATTTGTGTGACAGTGGTACTTCCCCGGTCGAACTGCATTGGTTCTACCATCTGGAAAATATATATATGTTATTATAGATTTATTTTGATAATATCAGAACCATTTTGTTTGCTACTTTAATTGTATACCAAAAGCCATGTGCTCACTTTTAACTGTAAAGCCGCAAAATTCCGAATAAAACACTGAATAGCGCGAAGTTTTCTTTTTTTTTCAACCGCGAATGCCACCGTGCCGGCCATGCCGAACCTCGCCCACACGTGATTGAGGAACCGCTACTTTATATTCTTCATAAAAAATGTCATCACAATATGTATGGCGGTCACTTAAATGCTATATTAAATGTAAAAAAAAAATGTTCTTGGCATGGAAATCTAATCCATATTATTGATGGCGATCTAACATCGATCAATCGGAGAATCGATATTTTTTGGACCGACAATATTCATTTTGTATTGTAATTATTACTTATCAATTAATCAATTAAGCGAATTGATTTCAGGTGACCGGATTAATGATACGAGATTTATTTTGTTGTAATTGCATGATCTCTTTTCTTTTTCTACAAATTTCTGGCCACAAAAGACGGGCATCATTTTTATACATTATCAGACTATGACTAAAGAATACGTAAAGTTTTTACCCGACTGCGTCAAAAGGAGGTAATGTTTTTCGAGCGTCTGTTTGTATGTTTGTTTATATGTATGTCCATTTCTTTGGCACGCGCTACAGCCCAAACGGCTTGACGGATTGTGACGTAAGACATATCATTAGAATCGTCTCAGCTTGCAGAATGACACAGGCTATATAATTTTTAAAAATGACGCCTGGAAATTGAGGAAAAAGGGGGGGAGGGAGGAACATTTTTTATTATTACGACAATGCGGGTATCAAATGAAAGCTAGTAAATAAACCAATCTAAATATATATGTATATTATGATACTTTTACTTGACTATTTTGACAAAACTCATATAGGTAAGCGTTAAATTAAATACTTATATATCACTAGCTGTGCCCCGCGGTGTTACCCGCGATTTATTAGGAAAAAAATAGTGTATTAACAGTAAAAATAATAACTATTCACATTTTTACTTAAAAAGTTTTGTATAAAGTATACATTATCATCGAATTCTTTTCCATCGATTTTCCCGTAGGAATAAGATATTTTCCTGCAATAAAACGTAGCCTATGTGTTAATCCAGGGTGTCAGCTAACTCCATACCAAATTTTATTAAAATCGCTCCAGGCGTTTAGACGTGAAGAAGTAACATACACACTCACAAACTTTCGCCTTTATAATATTAGTTTGATTATGAGTAAACATTTCGTATTAAGCAGTCTGGCTTTTTATTTTAATGTTAAGGGTAAAAATAAAGGCAGCGGATTGTTATTCAATATTTATGTGAATTATGCTTATGTCGGTAATTCTTTTACGCACTTCACAAGCAATAAAAACGCTTAACATTATGATGTCTATGCCATATGAGTTTTATATAGGAAGGTAATCTTGAGCTTCAATTTTGATCTATGTTTTGATAGACAGATTGGCTGACAGCTCACCATATATTTAATTCGATGTATATTTTTGAAGTTATTTAACATTCCACATACATAAGTACCACAGTTAGGGCCGGATTTAGAGGCCTGAAAGCCTCGGGGTAACTAAGGACTCACCCCCGAATTCCCAAATAAAATGAACGTTTTTACCAATAAATTATTTATTATTCAATAAAGTAAATTCTTAAAGCATAACAAATAATAATCGGAAACTAGAATTATATTGATGAACTTGCACTAAATTTTTAATTAGGAATTTATATTAAAATTTAAATTAATATTTAAGAACAATTTTGTACAAAGTACAACAAGTTAAAACAGCGAAAAAAAGTAAAGGAAAATTTGTTTACTAGTCGGAATTTAAGACTTTCGAAGTCTCGACTCAAAAGAGGCCTGTGCTGGCCAAGTGCGAATTGGTTGACTTCACACACCTTTGAGAACTCGTTTTTTAGAGAACTCTCAGATGTGCAGGTTTCCTCACGATGTTTTCCTCCATCATAAAGCAGTGATAATTAAATTCTAATACGCACATAATTTTAGAAAAATCAGGATAACCATTAGGTTATCACTGCTATTACTCGGATGCCCCCCCTCAAATCCGTACCTGATCACAGTATCCCACGATATTTCCACGCAAAAAGGAAATCGAAAGTACCGTTGACCGTGAAACTATGTTAGACGAGCCTGTCAATCACTACGCCATAATTTAAGATGGTAGATAGCCAAAAACCTAATGTCAATCAAATATCTCGCATGTCAAATTATTTTGCAAGTCAGTTGTCAATAATGGATCTACAAATCAATAGATATTAATATGTAACTACCTGATTCATATTAGTATATACATGTAATCTTTTGGTTTTGTTTATTTACTCCCGATACTTCAATTCCGTTGGATCGTGGTCATAGAGAAACTACGTTGCATGGATCGTAGTCTACGTCTACATTGTCGTGACCACGATCCATGCAATCTTTGTCAACGTCATAGCGAAAGTACGTTGCATGGATCGTAGTCTTCGACTACATTGCCGTGACCACAATCCATGCAATCTTTGTCTAAATATTGGCAGTAAGAAAATCGCATAAGAACCCTTTACACTCTGGGTGTTTGTGTGTATTGCACCCACGACACGAAGTCAGTGTGGGGTTATTGGACTCACAATTAAGCTATACTGGTTTTACCAGGTGCTAACCAGTGTTCGACCAGAGAGTTACCACCGCCACACGTACCTATTTCTAACGTGAAACAGTTTTTGCTATTCCTTGAAATGTGTGGTTGCCTGCTCTCTTAGGTATAGATGAGGCAACTGTCTTAGACCTCGGGAGTAGCAACACCAGGGTTGTGAAAAAATAATCGATTATTTAAAAAATCGATATTTTTTTTACAATAATCGATTTTTAGAAATCGATTTCTTGACCATAAATAATCGATTATAAATTAACCGATTTTTTATTTACACTTCGATTTTTTTCCGTAGCTTAGAATTACTAATAAGAATATTTATTTCGAAGTTTATAGATATTGTCGTTTTAAGCAACACATCTATGATCGACTTCAGATAGAACCTCTATTTTATAGTTGCTAGCAGATGTTCATTGGCGGCAGTTTCTATCGCGGCTGCATGATTTTAGCTACTTCAATCTGTAAAAAAAATGAGAGTAGAGAGCGTTATTACAATATTATTATAGAAAACAAGATCCATTCCTCTTCCACACTAGCTAAGCTCGACAGACAGACATTTATATTAACTCGAGAATAAGTTATCTCGGTTATCATAATCTAACAAAAGATCACAATGGTCGGTTACAGCATCATCAATATATTACCGGGTGGGCGGCGCTCGCGACGTCTTGATACTTGAATATTATTAGATTTTAAAACCTTTGAGCCTTTAACATGAACTGACATATCATTATTATTAGTATAATAGAGTCGCTATTAAATAGCACCAGATTAGGTTGTATTAGGGATGTGACTTGGCTGGGCAAAAATCGATTTTATAATAATCGATTTTATTTTTTAATCTAACAATCGATTTTCCAAGTTCTTTTGCTTTAATATTTTGACAAAACGTTAAATTAAATATATTATTAAATCATTATGAACAAAAAATTCGTTTTAGGTTTAGGGGTATTCGTTATAATGGTTTTAATAATGTTACTGGTTACAGTGAGACTTCTTTAGAATGTTATTATTTGAAACTCGATGTTGAAGCAAAAAAATACAGTCCAATTGAGAACCTCCTTTTTTGAAGTCGATTAAAATGCGTGAGAAAAGCAGTTATCGGCGCTGCAGCTAGATGGCGCTGTGCCTCTCTCTGAATTACGCTAACGATTTTACTAACTTCAATAAGAGCAAGAGCTCAAGTTTAGTTCAGGTGATTAACTTATCTTGGGTTGATTACAGATGTCTTACCATCAGGTCTGCATGCTCGTTTGCTACTTCAGTCTGATAAAAAGTAATCTTCACAAGTATCAAACTACACCATCCGCGCTATAAGCCACGGGTCCTATTGACGGAGGTGTGAGCCCGGTGACTTACCGCCGCAGCGGGGCGCTCCCCACACCGTTCCCAGAACCGATGCCCGATAGCCCGGTACCGGTCAGGCATTTACTAATTGGATGCTGAGGACCGGACAGTTTGCGAATCGCTTTATCATCACTGTCCGTCTTAGGTTCGATTCCTGATTGTTATTTTTTTTTCTTCCACCCTTGAATTGAAACACGAGACTAGAAATAGGTCTTTCGGGCTAGAAATAGGTTTTTAATTGCTTAATCTGATTATCGCATCCCACCTATTCTATATGCTTACTTTAACATCGCAGCCTAAGGTTTTCTGGAAGAAATCGCTGTTTAGCGATAAGACCGCCTTTTGTATTCTTTAATTTGTAAATTTTTATTGTATGATTTCTCTCTTCTTTGGGTGCAATAAAGTATATTGTTATAACTTATAGTGGTAGAACCAATGTAGCTCGACCGGGGAAGGTGGTACTTCTCACACCACCTATTTCACCTATTTCTAGCGTGAAGCAGTTCTTGCGTTTCGGTGGAGGGTGTGGTTGCCGGCTCACTTTTATATGAGGCGATAGAACCCCTGTTCTATATGAAGTTGCTTACAAATGTCCATGGCCGGCAGTAACCACTTACCATCAGGTGGGCTGCTTGCTCGTTTGCTACTTCATATTTATAAAAAAAAAACTTGACCATATTCATTGTGCCAGCTTGAAACTTTCTGTAGTTTCTATTCTTGAACCTAATCAGGATATTAGGATATTTTTTGTCATTGCCATTAAAATGCAAGAATTTTGTTTAGTAATAGTAGCAAAAAAATTGAGTGTTTCAAGGTGAGAGCTATCGCCACATCTATTTCTAGCGTGAAACAGTGCAGTACGAGTTTATTATGTTTTCTCAAAATAATTATTGTTAACGTTTTACCTAACACTTAATGAGCATTGTTAGATATGGCCAAAAACAAAAATCCTAAAGTACAATGATTGAAACGTAACTAATGATTGTTTTGAAAAGTAGAAAACTCGTACTAAAGCCAATGCGTCACGCAAGAAATAGCTATGGTGATTGTACCTTCCCGGTCGAACTATATTCAGTCTACCATGTTTTATACCACATTGAAGTAGCAGACGAGCATGCAGTACACCTGATGGTAAGAAGCCACTGCCACCCTTGGACATCTGTAAGCAGCTTCATATAGAATGGGAGTTTTATCGGATGTTTATGACAGACTGTGAGGATCGCCTCATATATAAGTGAGCCGGCAACCACACCATTCCACCTCACGCAAGAATAATAAAAATTGGTGTGCCGGTGGTACCTCCCCGGTCGATTTATACACGTCTTACTATTTTGAAAAAGCTTAATCTCTTTACAACAAAAAACATTAATAAATACACCTCGTTATCCAAAAATAATATTATGTCAAACTGATAATAAGGACCAGATTTATAGCTATTAATAAACTAATACGAACTAATAAAAAACGATTTTCAAAATAACTTTTTGCCGCTCAAATTATCACTTTTTAATACACCAATTCCATATAAACCCAATATTTTATGACTATTAGGGATGCGCTAAATCATTTTTAATCGATTGCTATAAATCGTTTTAATTAAGCAATTATGATCCGTATGGTTATGTGGTAGGATCGATTTTGCGTTGTTAATTAGATTTTATTTATGAGTGGGTGTAAGTGGATACTTTACATTGTATTCAATGAAGACATGCAAATAATATCGTTTTGATCTGCATAATCCCACTATTATCCCACTGCTGGGCACGGTGCCCCTTTTTTTGCTCAACCGCGTTTGAGGACAATTTTTTCCGAGCGTATGTATGTATGTTCGCTTGTTTGGTACACACTACAGCCCCTAGGCTATATAATTTAAAAATGAAAGGCAGTAAATTGACTATTCCAAAATTATATCTTTTACAATACTTTTATGTTACTATTTTGACGAAAACTCATTAAAAATATTAATGAATTATAAAAACAAAACCCACTGCTTAGGAACAATAAACTGAAGCTGACGGAAATCTATCATTCGTAGGGTGTGCGAAAAATTCGAACCTACAAATTATTCGTTCCTAATCAAATATTAATATTCGATTCCATTTCGAATCAAATTATTCAAAACTTCCCGAATATTCGAATAATTAAAAAAGCGAACAATTCGAAAAACTTCAAGTGTTTCCAGAAAATCGAATTTTCGAACGATATTCGAACACGCCGAATCATTCGGGTTTTTGTTTTACCCGACTGCGTCAGAAGGAGTGTAATGTTTTTCGAGCGTACGTATGTATGTATGTTTGTATGTTTATATATACAGCCCAAACGGCTGGACGGATTGTGACATACGACATCTCATTAAAATCCTCTCTGCACGGGAAGGCACGTTTTTTTTTACTATTACGACAATATGGATATCAAATAAAAGCTAGTAAATAGACTAATCTAAAAATATTTATATTGTCGTACTTTTACTTGACTATTTTAACAAAAACTCATATAAGCGTTAAATTTAATATATATCATTGTGAACAAAAATATCGGTTTAACCAGTTGTGTTTTTTGTTTAAATGTTTTTGACGATGTTTATAGTAGGGATGTGGAAAAATAATCGATTATATAATAAATCATATTTTTTTAGAATAATTGATTTTTATAAATCGATTTGTTGACAATATATAATCGGTTTTAAATTAATCGATTTTTTACCGTATTTTGCCGTAGCTTTAAATTACTAAAAAAAAAAATATTTCTTAGTTTCACGTACTTTCGATATTTTAAAAGCAGCTCTATAATAGAAATACTTGCAACGCCATCTAGTGCCTATTATTTGTGGTGTTTTGCATAAAAAATCAACTAAATGAACAAAAAGTATTCGGGGGCTAACTTTATAATGAGATAACAATGAAAAATCGATTTTTAATAAATTGATTATTTTTGTATAAACATCGATTTTTGGAAAATCGATTGTTTGATGAAAATATAAAATCATTTAACGATTAATACAAAAATCGATTTATGCCCAGCCAAGTCACATCCCTAGTTAGTTAACAATGTTACTTGATACGTTTCGTGTACGGATCCTAAAAATGAAAATTTAAAAAATCCAAATTCTCGTGATGATATTCATAATTATTGTTAATGGTATCTTTGACACCGTAGCCAGAATCTGTAAACTTAAGTGTTAATTAATTGCATATTTTATTCAAATGACGGCTCCAAGAACCCACGCGGTATTGGCGTCATTATCATAATTGGTATAAACAAATTCTCGGCGTTCTTTGATTTAAAAATAAATATGCCTAGAGTTTTGCCCGCGATGTATTTTATGAGGGTTAAAAATATGGAGCTTCTAAAACGCGAAATGATTGTGAAATATTAAATAAAACTGGCCAAGCGCGAGTCGGACTCGCGCACGAAGGATTCATTACCATTATCTATAAAGAACGGGTTAAAAATCACATTTGTTTTATGGGAATACAAATATACAAATGGAGAATAGAATAAATATTTAAGGAGGGCTCCCTCATTTATTATACGTGTTTTTTGTAATAAAGGCTACAGAAATACATAATCCGCGAATTTTTTACTTTCTTGCTGTCACGGCTCATGAGATACAGCCTGATCAAAGACAGACGAACAGTGGAGTCTTAGCAATAAGATTTCTTTTTTGTTTTGGGTGTGCAACCCTATAAATATGAAGTTAGTTTTGATTGTAATCAGCGCCATCTAGTTTAAAAATTATATTACAAATATTCTTTTCCATAACATTTTAAATAAAAAATAAATCTGGTAACATTGTTTGCACAGACATCCTCTCACCCCAAACGCATTACCTTATCCGTACTGTCGCGGGTAGAAAGACTTTATAAACATAAATATGAAATATATATACAGATTGATTAACAAACCTTGTGTTTGTTGCATCTTCTCAGTTAAAGTCGTGTTTCGATTTTTAGGAAATGACTTTACTTATTTATTTATTTTATTAACATGAAGCAGCAAACGAGCAAGCAGCCCACCTGATGGTAAGTGGATACTGCCGTCCATGGACATTTGTAAACAACTTCATCTAGAACAGGGATTCTATCTGAAGTCGAACACAGATGCGTTGCTACTTCCGAGGACTGAGATGGTCGCTTCTTATAAAAGTGAGCCATTACTTGACCATTTGTAAGTGTCGTAGGCCTATATCATATGAAGAGATTTCATTTCATATCCTATGATCCACGGAAATCCTCCTTTAGACTAATGGTAACTGTGGGATACTTATGTATATAGGTACTGTATATCTGCTTTATGTTTGTTTAGACATACAGATAGATAGACCTTAAAAATATATAAATTTAAATTCAAGAACGATTTCTAAAGCAATTTGTTGTAATTATTAAAATTAGAAGTTTGCGGTTTGGCTTTAATGTTTTATTATTAATCCTTTACTAAGTGGCTGGCGAGCTACGCTTGGAAATACATTATCATTTTAAAACTATGAATATTCCTATTCCCTATAAGGCATTCGAATTTTCGAAAAACGGGTTTGAGTCCATTGAGTGGGCAGGCTTTATATGCCTATCTTTATACACCATATACCTACTTCATACTTCACCATACGCCTTCATTACCCGACTGCGTCAGAAGGAGAGTAATGTTTTTCGAGCGTATGTATGTATGTTTTGTTTGTATGTATGCCCATTTCTTTGCCATGCGCTGCAACCCAAACGGCATGGTGGATTATGACGTATGACATATCATTAGAATCGTCTCAGTTTGTATAATAACATAAGCTATACATTTTTTTAAAAATGGCGCCTGGAAATAGAAGTAAAAAGGGGGGGGGGGACGAATTTTGTTACTATTAATACAATACGGGTATCAAATGAAAGCCAATAAATAGACCTATCTAAAATGTATGTCAGGCAGTGATAGCCTAATGGTTGAAACTCTGCCTCTCAATCGAGCATCCGGGGTTCGAATCCCAGGCACGCACCACTAATTTTTCTTAAATTATGTGCGTATAACAATTTAATTATCACTGCTTTACGGTGAAGGAAAACATCGTGAGGAAACCTGCACATCTGAGAGTTCTCATAAAAA